>BQNB010047355.1:0-43169 GCA_026074375.1 Tanacetum coccineum | reverse complement strand
CTTTTGTCAATGTGAACAAAGAGAAGTAATCGGTGCATGTGAGCCTGACAAAATATATCATGCATGCACCCATGCATGTGAATAGCCTCATTTGTTAAAAATATTTGTCATGCTACTTTCCATACATATGCATGCATGTGAACCTTTTACTTGCTAAACTCGTGTATGCATGCATGTGCACCTTTTACTTCCACAAATGAATATTATATGTAGCCACTTTTCTATAAATGATGGCTTTTGTCTTGACAATTAGATGTCTTCCACCGACTACAATAATGATGATGTTGGAGAAAATTCGGATCACATTTTACAATACATATGACTTCTTTGTTTGAATACACTCAATAAATACAAAACTCAAATAGAAAAAAAAGAACAACAATGAAAGATTGACAAACTAGTCCAGAAGAAGAAAGTATAATGAAACATTCTGATCTTTGTTGCGGTTTTTTGATCATGAGTGATTTGATACTAAAATGTGTGGATCAAATCCTCTTGAACCAATGAAATATTGCCTCTATTATATGCTTGTATATGTTGACGAAGGCACCATCTCAAACTTTAAAATAGTAAATTTAGCACTGATTGAGTCTGCATCAAAATTGAAAAGTACATCCAATGGTAAATCGAATGAAAACGGTAATTTTGAACGGCAGAAGACTTATTGCACTCAAAACTTCCTTTTTGTTTATCTGTTGGAGAATCATGCAATCCACGGACGAAATATTCCCCTTTTTATTTGTCTAAAGCACAAAGATTGTCAATGCCTGAAAAACAACCCTCTTCCGAGATCTCATCAAATATATGAAAGTGACATCATTATTTTTCGCACAACCATTTTTTTGCTCACTTCTATTAATTAAGTCCAGTACCGAGCAAATTAATTAAAACCATGTCATATAACCAAGTATGGATCAAACTTCTTAAGATGATTGTCGAAGACTGTCATTACAAATCTATTCCCAAGCTAGGCCTAGGGGGGGCGGGGGGGGGGGGGGGGGGGGGGGGGGGGGGGGGGGGGGGGGGGGAGGGGGGGGGGGGTAGGGGGGGGGGGGGGGGGGGGGGGGGGGGGGGGGGGGGGGGGGTGGGGGGGGGGGGTGAGGGGGGGGGGGGGCGGGTGGCGGGAGTTGTAATTTTTTGGTAATACGGCGGGCATGGGGGGCTATAAGAATTTGAGCTTAAAGATGTAAATATTGCTCTTCTTTCGAAGCATATAACGGAAACAGGTCCAACGAGACAACGTACGCCTAAAGCTAGTTTCAGGGGGGGGGGCGGGGGAAATAAGTACTACATTTATATATGAATAGGTTAGAGGGGGGGGGTGGGGGGTTGATGGGGCTGGGGCGTCGGTAGCTAAAATAGGGGAGAGTGGGGGGGCGGAATTCCCAATAACGATACGTAGTGTGATGAAATCCGACCACCTCCCAAACCCCAAAACCAAAATTACACCCAACCCTCACCCCCTCCCATAGCCAAAACTCCCCCACCCCCCCCATTTTCTCTCCCCGCGGGCCGCGGGAGCTCCCGACACGACCCCCTGGCCCCCACACGCACACCCACCACACCCCCTATTAAAAACACCTAACCGCCACATCTAGCGCACTAGCAGGCCTTGGGTCTTGTTTTCGTTAACGACCCAAGGTGTTAGTTACATTAATGGTGTTTTTGGGTTATAAGTTAATAACGCTGTTAAGCTTAATTATTCCCTCCTGGCTTATTTGGTGTGTGAGCTTATATGTGTTTCTTATTTTTGTAGGAACTTATAAAGCCAGTATTTTTTTTGTAAATTGTTTCAGAATTTTTTAGATAAAGGTTTTAATATTTTTTATAATTTAATTAGATAAGGAAGGGTGGAGGGTATTTAATGTATAGAAAAAGGGTTATTTTGATGAAGGGGAAGAATAAAAGGGGGGGTGGGGGTAAATCTGAAATTGGGGGAATCATTACAAAGGACAGAATTGAACAACAAACCAAACCATATACTCACCAAAAAAAGGCCACAGGGCAAAAAGCCCACCACCGCAAACAACATCAGCACACCATTCAATATAAAAAGATCGAAAAACACCAAACAACCGAAGGGCAACCACACCAAAACAAAAACCAAACGTTTTTTCAGGGGGGGTGTGAAAGGGGCGGGGGACACACCCTACGCACCCCCAAATCTCCAGGTTTCCATGAGGGGGCCAAACACCAACCTCCTCCTAAATTCGTAAATTCAACCCACCACACACCCAACAACCCCCACACCCTCCCATAGGTGATCCTACACAACCCCAAACACACCCCACACCCCCAACCCCCAATATTAAATCATCCCAAAATATAAACAGAACACCAATAAACCACAAAACCCAAAAAACGACCAACACACAAGAAAATTCTTATACAAAAACCCCCCCACACCCCACCCCTATTACCCGTCACCATAACAATACCCCAAACCCCCACCCCCCCCCACCCAACAAACACCACCCCCCAAATACCCCCCCCAAACACCCCCCCCACACAAACAAAAACTTCCCTCAAACAAAATACCACACAATTACTTCCGCCCACACCCCCCAAAACCTACTTTAACCAAAAACCAAAAAACCCCCGCGAGCCCCCCAAAACCCCCACAAAACCCCGTCCCCTTTACCTGTACCTTTCAATAATAAAAATAATCCACAAAAAAAATATTGTACCCCCTCCCGCACCGTTTCGTATCCTAGATTCCTAAACAAATTCATACTGTTAATTTTGACCCGTCGGAAGATTAGAAGATTTGAAAAAAATCTATCACTCTACTTCGTACGGGTGAACAAAATAACAACAAGTAAAACGTTAAAACCCCCCCCACACCATCCCCACCACCCACCCACCCCCATTTTGTTCGAATCGTGAACTCGTCGATTTCTAGTATAATTCGTACTTTCCTAAGGTTTTTCCCCCTATAAACTTTTAGTCCAATATTATCTAAAATTTGACTTTTCCCACATCCCGACTCCAATTCCTTCCTTCAAATCCAAATCTTTCGATCGTATCGATTTTAACCATTCCCCCACAAAACTAGCCACACCTCGTTGGGATTAAACTGAAATTTTGAGGGCTAGGGGGAGGGAATTTTAGAATTTTGGCAAGTATATTAATAATGGTTGATGCTTTTAGTTAACATGCAAAGGTGGTAAGTTTCCAAGATTCTGTTTGATCAAAAATGCTAAAAACATAAACTCACATCAAAAATAATAAAATCACAAACGTAAATATTCGTAAACCACGAAATGACATAAAATGACTTTATCAATTATAATTCACGTAAATTAAGCTCAGTCTGACGTCAAAACGCTTTCGGTAATGATTTTTAGTTTTACGCGGGATAACTTCCCGGATAATCGCCAAATTAAAACGTAACTTATAAAAGTTAAAATATTGATCGGAAATGATTAAAATGTTGACCAAAAATTTACGGGGTGTAAAATCCTTTCCGTGTTAAAGAGCTTTGTCCTCAAAGCTGAAGGCGTGGGATTTGACGTAGGGTTAGCAAAGAGATGTGGATACTTTTTCAGCATTTGATCTTCACGCTCCCAAGTAAACTCGAGACCTCTTCCAACGTACCATAACGATCGGATATGGCTTTGTTTTAGACGTTTGACCACGCGGTTCATGATTTCAACCGACTCTTTGATGAAGTGAAGCTTGTCATCGATTTGGATTTCATCTAACTGAATGGCAAGAGTTTCACCGGATAAGTACTTCTTTAGGTTCGAGACGTGAAACGTATTATGGAATCTGCTTAGTTGTTCCGGGGGTTCAAGTCGATAAGCGACGATTCCTACTTTAACTAGAATCTTAAAAGGTTTGATATATCTAGGGTTCAACTTTCCCCGTTTGCCAAAATGTATCACTCATTTCCATGGAAGGTTTAAGTTGTCTTATCATTTTGTCCGTTAAAATAAATTGTGAATTAATGGAAAAACCAAAAATAATCTTCTTTTTCTTCGTATCAATTAATTCTTTTCTTATCCATCTTCATGTTTAATTCTTATGACGTCATTCGATTATCGTTTGAATCCAATTTACGCGATTAAAGAATGCTCGTCTTGTGGAAGTTTGTACACTTCAAACTGTGGTTGTTCGAAAGGGAGTCTTGAAGACAAGATTCTTGTTCCTAAACCCCCTCGAAATTGTGTAAGGTGTGCAAGGTGTGGAACCCCGGTTGATGGTCCGTATTGTCAAGGATGTGCTCTTTTACGAAAGGAATTTATGGAAGGTTTGTTTACAAACTGTGTGGAAAATGAATTTTTCAAAGACTTCCAAGACACTTCCGAGTCATCCGACGACAATACCAACGTTGTTAATGCTCCTCGAGAGCCAATCGTTGTCAATCAGGACCCCGGTAAAAACTCCTCACCAAGTCCTCCACATATTGACCATTGTTGTCACGAGTGCGGTGATTCATTAGATGGAATCTTTTGTCGACAATGCACATGTAAGTCTTGTGGGAAAGGTGCTCATTACGGTTATAATTGCCCTCCGAGAGTTCCGATTATCTCTAATCCGGAACCATGCAACACTCAAACCATTGATGAGCCCCTACAAAACTTGCAAAGTTTGCAACAACAATGTCTGTTTCGTACATGCCAAAAATGTGGTTGCAATGAATACGATGGAGTTTGTTTTTATTGTAAAGTTGAAAATGGAACACCAATCAATGTTTCAACTCCGTACTCTTCCAACGATTCTCCAAGTGTTGCAAACCATCCTCCACAATCCCAATACGTGCCATACTCTCGTGAGTTATGTGGGAACGATTCTCATTACGGTTACGATTGTCACCCTCAAGTCCCGTTTGTCTACAATCAGGACCCATGTTTCAATCAAAACTTTGATTATTTTCCACAAACTTCACCGAGTTTTCCACAACAATATCTTTGTTGTGAAAATTGCGGGGGTCCTCATGAAACCTTCCAATGTCAACCAATGAATGAAGACTATTATCATGAGCAAAATTCTTGCTATGATTCAAATTCTTTTGGTTTTGACCAAGTTCAACCCCCGCAATATACCGTCAATCATCCAATCTTCAATTCCCAAAATGAGCTTCTCAATTCTCAAAATAAGCTTATGGAACAAATGACAACCTTACGTGATTTGGTTGGTCAAGCCATACAAAAGAAGGAAGAAGAAAAGCGAATCGCGGAAGAACAAGCGGCTAAAGATCGATCTTGGAAGATTCCCATTTGCTACGATGATGACGAAGACAATACCATTGCAATCACACCCGTTTCACCAATCGAGGAACCCGATAACTCTCTAAGTATGGGGGACGAGCATCTTGACACTATTCCAGCAACGGAATCGGACGAAGTAATAAAGTCTAGTGTTGAGAACCTTGTCCCAATCCCAAGTGAGTCCGAAGGTATTCCCGACAAAATGTGTGATGTGCCTCTTTGTAACAATCCTACCTCTCTTGAAGCTTTCAAAGAACATTCTGAGACTATTATCGATTACAACGATGATTCTTCTTCGAGTGATGACGATTCTCCCTACGGTGAGAATATCGAGTATGTCGATGCATCATCTCCCGATGTTGAGATCGCCAGCTTAGAGGTGGTGGAGATTGTTGATCCGGAAGTTGGAAGGATTAAATGATGTTTCTTTTAAACAATCAAAGACGATATTCTTCGGAAAAATTGTTGAATGTCAATCTTCTTATTGCAAGAGCGTTGCATTAAGAGATAATCCCACTCCATCTTCCGAAGTTGTGATCAAGTCTACCTCCACATTTCCTAATCTTTCTCTGGTAGTGAGACTAACACTTGAATATTTCTATTACCGGAATCTGAAAACTTTCTACTTTATCTAGAAGGATTAGTATTGGCAAGTCCCACTTCATTCTGAGTTATCTCTTCCTGATTATAAAGCTTTCTACGTTGATAACGATCATTTTAAAGAAAGGAGTAGTGGCAGTACCACTACTCATGTTGATTTTTCTCAATATGATTCGTTTATCTTTGATCTTTCGAATGATCAGTTTCCTCCTGTACGGAAAAGCCTGCCATCTGCCAATTGAGTTAGAACACAAGGCCTACTGGGCCTTAAAACATACAAACTTTGATCTGAAAACCGCTGGTGACCATAGGAAAGTTCAGCTGAATGAACTTAATGAGCTCCGTGATGAAGCTTATGAGAACTCTTTGATCTATAAAGAAAAGACAAAGAGGATTCACGACTCCAAGATCAAGAACCGCGTTTTCAACGTCGGTGATCGAGTCCTCCTCTTTAACTCTAGATTAAAGATTTTCTCAGGAAAGCTTAAAACCCGCTGGTCAGGACCTTTCACTATCACTCAAGTTTTCCCGTACGGCACCGTTGAGTTATCTCAAAACTCCGGGCCAAACTTCAAAGTGAATGGTCATCGTATTAAACACTACTTTGGAGGGGACGTACCACAATTGGTAGTCCCAGATCTCCAAACATTCCCTAATGTCCAATAAATTCAGGTGACGGGTCAAGCATAGCGACCTTAAACAAGCGCTTCGTGGGAGGCACCCCATGCCTATCGTAGTATTTTTCAAAAATATAATAAGTGTTTTCTTGTTGTGAGGAGGTTTGCCTCTTCCATTTCCCGTGTTTTGTGTTTTTGTTGTTAATTGTCCAGGATTGCCCGGATTGTGAAGAACTCTCATGCTTATATTTTCATCAAGAGTTTCACATCCTCAGCTTCATTTTGGGAATCCAGTATCCAAATCTAATCGACTAACGTTTTATCTTTTGGCACACTTAATAAACGGCCTTAGATTTACGTAGGTGCCCCTTTCAAAACATCGAGGACGATGTTTAGTTCTAGTATTGGGGGGATATTCGATTTGATTTTGCCTGCAGCCGTTGTTATCACGTAATCCCGTTTTTACCACCACATTTTTACAAAAAAAAAAAATACCAAAAAATGAAAAAAATTAAGAATTTTCAAAAATAAAATAAGTGTTTTGTCACAGTTTCGACTTTCCTAGTGGGTAGAATGAGAATAATTTTTGACTCGATCGGGCGTGTTGAGCCCTAGCTAGTTCCTCAACTTACCGCTTGTAGGCTAAGCTTTCACGAATTCTATTGCTTCGAATTTTAATAAGGTGAAGAACAAGAAGTGATAGAGTTAAATATAAGTTTATGTGCTGAGCAAGATTCTTCTAAAGCTTATATGAGTAACTTGTGGCTTTTTCTCCCATTAGCATTTAATCCACCTAATCATGCGTGCTCTTTTCAATTCAACTAAGTCAATCGATGTTTTCAGAAAAAGCTTCAAATTTGTAACTTGATTCTTTAAAACGAGTTTTTCTGTTATTAGAAATTTGAAAGTTAAAATACCAAAGAAGCATGAATGAAATATGAATGCAAAAATGCATGAATGTTGAAATTATGCCAATGAAGCATACATGGAGCAAGTAAAAGATGTGTCGTGATATCCCGCTCCGCTAACCACGAGGTGGGGGTTCAAACTAAGACACCTATCCTTAGCCATATTAGGAAGAAGGTGTTGATGTGATTTCCCACTACGCTAGCAACGGGGTGTGTTTTCAAACTAAGAACATAGTCGTTGGTTGTGATATCCTACTAGGGAGCGAGGCCTAGGTAGGTGTTCAAACTAAGCAACGCATTCCTAGCTTTTAGAACTTATGATTATGATAATGATGATGTTGCGAAAAGTTCTACAGTTTAAATTTTGTTCTTTAAA
Organism: Tanacetum coccineum; assembly: GCA_026074375.1. NCBI lineage: Eukaryota > Viridiplantae > Streptophyta > Magnoliopsida > Asterales > Asteraceae > Tanacetum > Tanacetum coccineum. The sequence continues at coordinate 35,455 of BQNB010047355.1, read as the reverse complement.
ATCAAGTTACAAGGTCCTAATAAGTTGTTGCTTTGAGTCTTGATTCATCTTGAATTACGACTATGAAAAATTTTCCGTACGCTAAAGATCAAGTACAAGGTCCCTAATAAGTTTGTTGCCTTGAGATCGTGATTCATCTTGAAATTACGACTTATGAAACAGTTGATCCTTATGGTGAGTTGATATGAGTACACACGATTTAAATCATATTCCAAGTTGGGAGTTTTAAAAGTTCGCAAGTAATAGTATGCGAGCCTGTAACATTTAGGACTTATCTTGGCAAAATTATCTTGTTTTAAAGATTGCTTGGTTCGGAACTAGTGAAAAATCGGGGACGATGAATTTATCCGTCAGGACATCCGTAGATTATTCTATGGACGTTTCTCATTCTATGATCCCAGTGTTTATAAAATAAGGGAAGTCAAACAGGTAGTCGAGAAAAGAAAAAGAAAAATCCAAAAATATTAGGGATAGTTAGTGTACATATCAAAAATGGTGATAACGGGACTTATCAAAGCTATTGATTCTTTAGTTCCCCCCCTGCGAACACTTAAGCTACTTTTCAAGGATTTAGTCGAGGGTGTTCGAGATCTTAGTTTTCGTACGTGGATATCTCCATAACATTGCGTGAGGACACGGCAATACCTTAGTATGGGGGATTTTGATATGTGTTTAATTACACATACCATTTTCCATATTAAGCGGACTTAAATGACTAAAAACATGCCAAAAATACATTGTATTTGTATGTTTGCATTTGTATTGTGCAGGAAACGGATATTCAAGAAAAGGAACAAAAAGAAAGCCAAAAGCAAGCAAATCCAAGCACGAAATGAAAAGGACAAAGTCAAAAGTCAAGCCAAGTGAAGAAAATACAACTTGAGGGGCTAAAACTGCCAAACCTCAAGTTGTATTACAAAAGATAAAAAGACAAGGGCCAAAATTGCAAAGAAGGTAGAGATTGCATTTAAGTTATACAACTTGAGGGGACCAAAGCTGCCTACTTCCCTAAAAGCCTTCTTTCCCGCCCAACAAACCCAGTTACAATTGGTATGTCGTCCCATACTTCTTCCCTGCAAAACCACTTCTCTCCCTAGCCAAAATCATTTCACCCACCCTACTACTTCCCCCCAGCTGTATAAAATCCATGTTGGCAATCCCTCTCCATTTCCAAAGCATTTCGATGGCTGAGATTGTCTCCAAGGAAGCTCAAAAGAAATCAAAGGCTGGGATTTGCTTTAGTCTCTCCTCACACAACAAGCACACTTCGTTTTTGCTCTCCAAAGAAGCACAAGCTGCAAGTCCAAGACTTCGGCTATAAATAGAGCTTTTGTAAGCCTTTGAGGCACCTAGTCTTAGTTTTTATCTAGTTTTTAAGTTTTAATACAACTTAGCTTATTTTTAGTTATTTACAGCTTTTATTTCCAGCTTTGTAACATTTTCAAAATTAATGCAAGTTTGAAGTTTTTTTTAAATCAATATCAGTGTTAAGTTACTTAATCTTATTGTTTTGTATTCACAAATCACTCTCAAATATACCACAGCTTATGTTATGGATGATAAGCCAGTTCTGGATGGGCTTATGGACTCTCACTAACTTGTTTTCCTCAAGTTAGAGCTTGTAGATTCTTGATTTAGCCCTGTTTTGGAGCAGGGGTGTTGTTAAGTCATCTTTCTTTTCTTACTTACCTTAACTATTGCAGAAACTGCTAGTTTATTTAATACAAACTGTTGGTTTTAGTTAATACTGCTAACCAATCATGCTTATTTAAGTGCATATTATTGAATTAATAAAGCTTAAAAGTGTTTTTACCGTTGTTATTGATAATACTGTTTTAAAATAAAAATGATTGTTTGGCAATGTTAAAGGCTATGTGAACAAAGCAGTACAAACTCCAATTATACTAGCTAGTTTGATTTTAGAACAGTAACAAAACCTTTTAGCCTAGCATAGCTAACTCAAAGTTATACTGGTAGTTCATTATAGTTTAGTACTGTTAGTCCATTACTGCCTTATTACTTATTGTCTCTACTTAATTTAAGATTAGATTAGCTTTTTAGAGTATATATAAACCATTTTTCCTTTACTTTTCCTTCTTTAGGGTAAGCTTATTTAAGCTATTTTCCTTTTTCAAAAGATTTTAAGAGTTTTTCCAGTTTTATTTATCACTATATTTATCATTCTATTGCTTATTCTATTACTAATGCTTATTTAAGGTAGGTGATCTTTTCTGTTTTAAGCATGTTTGCTTAATTATTTAGATTTCTTTAAGTCTTGTTAGCCTAGCAGTACTACCTTAAGCTAATCAGTTAACTAACTTTAGCCTATCATAGCTAACTCCAAGTTAGAACTGGTAGTTAAAACTGTTAGTACTGTTGTTTAGTACAGTTGTGGTTTATCTTGTTTAATTAGCTTAAATTGCTTTTGTATTTGCTTATTTAGATTTATATAGCTTATTTGTTGTCCCGTCTTAAGTTTATTGAGCATATGTGTGTCTTAGTGTAAAAGTTATAAGGTATTTTTTTTTTGCCATTTTCACTTCTACTTTTTGTGTTGTTTGTTCCAACCATAAGCTTTTTCTCTTTAGCTATTTTTATGTGCATTTGCTTATTTTTATCAGTTTTTGTGCCCAATAATTCCTGTGACATTCATACAAATCATCAATCGTCTTTTTCGTTTTTCCATCTCTAGCCTCCGTTGGACTATAACGACCACGAGTTTCTCTATACTGCTTCCGGTTTACTTGGTCTCACGGATTCTGATCCTTGAGTTTATTTATATATATATATAAGATTTAAGGGGTGAGTCTCGGCGAGTCACATAATTTGCATTCTTCATTTACTTCCTTACCTTTTTCTAACCTAGATAATTTATCTTTTAATTCTAGTGCTTTATTCTCTAATTCTATTTTAGCTTGTTTTAGAGTTTTATTTTTAGCCATGACCTTTAGTCCTATTTTGCATAGTCTACTATATGCATTATCTAAGTCATTTTCATCTAATGATGATTGGTCATCACTAAAGTTGTTTCGGTTTTCGAAAGTACGCTCATTGGGAACATTTTTAGCCATAAGACACTTTTCGTCCTTTGTCTTCTCCTCTTTCATTCGTCGCTATCACTCCAAGATCCTCCAACAAACGCCTTTTGATTTTGATATTTTGATAGTTTCGGACATTCTTCGATGAGATGATTTGGATCTCCACACTTAAAGCATTTTCTTTCGCCTTTGCCATTTTTGTCGTCTTTATTTCTTTGGAATGATTTTCTTTTCTTTATGTGGTTGTCTTACGATCCGACCCTCAGTCTTTTTGAAGAAATTCGAAGTCGCTTACGGCCATAGGCATAATTCTTCATCTTCACTACGTAGGTTGAGCTATCTCATCACGTAGATTCTTTCTATCTTCAAGGCAATAGAGCCACTTTGTACTCTTTTGCTTTTTGACGTTTTGGAGAATCTCTTCTATTACTTCTTCATAAACCTTTAAATTTTCCTATGAGTTCGTCTAGAGATAGAGTTGTTAGATTTCTTTAATTCTTCAATCACCGTGACTTTTCGCGCATTTAGGATGTAATGCCCGTAATAACTTTCCTAACACAATTCTTAGCTAGAAAACCTTCAATCAAGTGCTTTTAGACTAGTAATAATAGTGTTAATTTTTGCAAAGGCATTATCTATTGATTCCTCTTCCGGAATCGTAAATTGTTCATATTGTTGAACAAGAAGATCTATTTTTTTTCTTTGACTTGATTATTACTTTGATGAGTGATTAACAAAGTATCCCAAATTTCTTATGCGGTTTGACACATAAAAATTCTTTCATATTCTTTACGTGGTAAAACATTATAAATTACCATTTTAGCTTCATTATTTTTAGCAAGTTTCTTTTTAAGATCATCGTTTTGTTTATAAAAAGATACAATTTCATCCTTTTTAGTTTCAGGATTATTTTGAATAGTAGGAAAATCGCCATCGGTAATAACATGCCAAAGATCTAGATCTATTGACTTTACATAAGTTTCGAATCTATTTTTCCAATAAATAAATCCATCACTTTCAAATAGTGGTGGTATTTGCATAGATTGCCCTTCTAAATATTTTTCCGATTCCATAGATCGATTCAAGTTTTAAAATACAAATTATTTTAAAATTTTTATTTAACGTAGCTCTTGATACCAATTGTAGAAAACTAGAAGGGGGGTTGAATAGTTTACCGCTTTTTAATTTAATGTTTATGTTTGTTTATAAAAACTTAGATTTGACTTTTTGTGAATTCAATACTTGTACAACATGAATAATATAAATAAGTAAGAACAAATAAAAAAATAAGAGATAAGAGTTAGAAAGATCAAACCACAACACAAGGATTTATAGTGGTTCGGTTACGAAGCACCTCTTCGCCCTACTCCACTCCTCTAGCACCTAACTCGAGAGTTTTCTTTACTATGTCGACAAACTCTCTTATGGCGGAGAAAACATTACACACTATGTGGTGGGCCAACTAATCCTTGATGGCGGAGAAACTGCCTAGCTACACATCGTAGCTTACTCCGAATTTACAACACAAAGCTAAATTTCGAAGTTCTACATCTTAGCGTAGAACTAAATCTATCACAACACAAAACTCACGACTTCAACAAATTAACAACTTCTTCACAAACTTCACAGACTTCCTCACAACGTCACAACTTTTTTCACCCATACTCATTGCCACAATAAACTAACAATACTTGGGTAAGATCACCACCATCTAATATTATACTTACTAAGATCGCCAAGATTTGCTATACACATAATGCAAGATATACAAAAGGATTTACAATTTATGATATGGAAGCAATAAGATATGCAACAACACAGAAAGGTGTAATACTTCTTACTTGAGGATTCCGGAAGTTTTTTCTCCTTGCCTTGAGAATGAGATTGCGATCACTTGGAAACAAAGCTTTATGATTAAATGATCAAAGGATTTTGATGAGATGTGTGGGCTGTTTTAGAACAGAAAGAATGAGTGCAAAAGGTGAGAAAATTATGGGGAAAAGTCTAGTATTTATAGGACAAACTAGGGGAGCGTCTACCTAGGGGCAGTCCCTTTAAATAGGTGGGTGGTCCCCTTAATTTTAAGGGGGCCGACCATGTATTTAAGGGGGCCGCCCAAGACTAAGGCTTCCCCAGTTTGTCTTTTGTGTAGGGGGAATTTTCTGGAACTTTTTAAGCCGTTTTAGGTCCAAAAATTTGAATTTCAAAATGTTTATTTTGAATAAAACATTTCTTTTAATTGTAGAAAATGTTTTGTAATGTTTTAAAAATGTTTACAACATTTTATAAAAGTGTGAGGTTGAATAAAAATTTTCTTTGATCATAAAATGCATTAAGCATTTATTTATTCATACCTTTAAGTGATGTATTTGTTGAAATGAGAATTTACTACTAATTACTTGTTTACGTTTAATTTTACGTTGAACGTTTTTATATTTTGTGATTATCAAAACATAAAGATGTGAAAAAATATTAGTAATGTTTTTTAGGCATTATATTTTATCAACAACTGGTAATGAGTTTTCATGTTTGGATAAACAAATTCTGCTTGTAATATATCCGCATCTAAAACTGACAATCTGAGCGTATAACAAATTACAATTTTTCTTTGATTTAAATATACAGAAATAAGAAACCTTGATTTAGAGGGTGTCAGTATTCTCCCAATCGAACAAAAACTAAAACTTCTCACTTGGTATCATCACTCGCATCTTCGGCTTACGAGAAATAAAAGGAGCAGCTTTACCTAAACCAGTCTCGACAACACCAATCATATCGCGCCATTGCAACCAAGCAAAATAGCAGCCATCTGAATAGGCGAATGCGTCGCTTTCAAAAGCTTGTTACTCATCTTACTTTAAACCCCACTTCTCATGGTCCTAAATGTTTGTCCCTTAATCGAATCTACTTCCTCTTCGTGTTCTCGCTTCTTGGATTGCTTTTGATCGATAATCCTATCTTTCTCCCTAACCATATTATGTTCTTCACGTACTCTATCCCTCTTATTACGATGTTGTTCACGAGGGGTAGGGGTTGATCTGAATACAAGTTTTTTATTAGCATGTAATATATTATTTTGTTCTTCACGTACTCTATCCCTCCTATCACGACGTTGTTCATGAAGGGTAGGGTTTGATCTGCATGCAGGTTTTTTATTAGCATGTAATATAGTGTTGTTAACATAATCTATTGAGCGTTTCATGGTTTATGATTCGAAGATGATAGATGAATAATAATAAGCCAACATGCACGGATATGTCTTCTATTTATAGGCTTAATTGCTTGGCGGTTTCCATACTTTTTTGCTTTCAATCTCGTAAGATCTAGTATTTTAACTTCTAGTCCCTTTTACTTAACTTCTTGCACCGTTAGTCCTGGTTAAGTTTGTGTTGGTAGTCTTTTGAAAAGTTTTCTTACACAATTAGTAATAAAAATGTAGAAAATTGGTAGTGCGTTATTTTATTTATGTTATGCAATGTTTATTTTTAATGTGTTTTTTTATCTATATCTATACTATCTATAAAGCATTTACACACTTTTCTTAAATGTTAAATGTGTAAAGTTGGGAAATTAAGAAGATTATTTATGGAAATATACAAATTGTAATGGTGACTTGTTAAACTAGCAATAGTCAAACGACGTATTCGATCTATAAGTTAATATTGACTTTTATAACACGCTATTTCAAGGTATAAATAGCGTGTAATCGCACTAGTTACAAAAGTATATATGAAATAGTGTGTAATCACACTAGTTACAAAGTTGTATATATGAAATGTATACAACTTTAATATATACAACTTTGTAACTAGTGTGATTACACGCTATTTATACCTTGGTTCTGATATAAATTTTCCTTAGATGCGATGGCAACAACTTTATTTTTTTATTGATTTAACGAGCAAATTAACACCATGAATAACAAAATAATTAGTTCCTCTTACTGTTAAAGTAAAAACAATTATCCATTCTGTAATGTAAACATTTATTTAAAAGATACTCAAGGATGGCTGGGTTGATGTTGCTAGTTATTCTTTCCACTATAACGTAAAGGAAACGTTTAGTGGCTTAATTAATATTGGTGTAGATTCTGTTAATTTCCATTATATCGTCAATACATTGAACAGATTTCTCTTTCCAACTCTAATTGTTCATGTCACACATTTTATATTTGAAATAGATACAGATTGCCAACTTCCTTAATTCCAAAAAATGTTTTACATCCCCAAAACCATATAGTAACAACAAAGAATAACAAATACAAATGTAACTCGTCCCTTTGAAACCCAAAAAGATGAACATGTAATATGATCTGGAACTATCAATTGCACAAGGAACAACAAACCAAAGATACCTGCACTAGTTACAAAGATTAACTGAACGATTCAATTGTATTTTTTAACCATAATTAATAGATGGGGTTTTACAAGAAATAAATAATGAAAAAGTGTAATGAAGACCTTCACCCTCTCTCACTCCCGTTATAGACGACGAGCATCGGGACGGGGTCACAAACCGAGCTTAGACACCAAGGAACTCTCGAATCTAATCTTAACCGACCTACCTTATCTTCGAATGTCCTACAATGTGTGCCCCCCTTATAGGTAGGGGCATCCCCTTAGTGATAAGGGGGCCGACCATAGAGCTAAGGGGGCTGGCCATGTAAAAACGCTCCTATGCCTTTGATTATAATAATGGTTGTGCCCAACAGATTTTTTACCTTTTTGACCTATTTTCTTTCTGTCCCAAATTCACTATAATTGTACATATAAAATAAATAAAGATTATATTATGATGTTTTTCATACATCTTATAATCCTCTAATAAAACCCTTTGATCATTAATCATAAGAATTTCTTTCCAAGTGATTCATGTTATTCCTCTAAGTGCAAGAGAAGAACTCTTGCTATCATCAAGATACGAAGTTATGTAGTTTAGTTAGTGCATTCGTGACATGTCTTACATTCACAATGTATAGATCGAGTCCATGTATTCCAAACTTATTTAATAGTTAGATCGTGGTGATCATAGAGAGTATAGATAGATCGTGGTAATCGTAGAGAGAATAGATAGATCGGGGTGATCGTGTTAGTGTTTAGGTAAAGTGAAGTGTTGATAGTGCGGTTAGTATTTTAGTCCTTAAAATACAAAGTGTGTGGTAGATTGGTTCTAGCTAAGATTAGAACTCCGCATTTAGCTTAATGTCGGAAAACATTATAAGCGACGAAGTGGTTTGTTATGTTAGGCCATAAACATAACGGGTTTGGTTGTACCCGAAGAAGAACTCAACATCTAGTTAGTGTCGGAAATAATGTAAGAGGGAGTTGGTTTTCTCGCGAGAAGGGGAGCTTGTTGACTAGTGAAGTAACTCTCGAGTTGGGTACTCGGGGAGTGGAGTAGGGCGAAGAGGAGCTTCGTGATCGAACCACTATAAATCATTACGTCCGGTTTGTACTTTCTTTTACCTTTAGCTATACATCTTTATTTACTTTATCGGCTTACATTTATATTTGCATTAGATCTATATGTGTGTTGATTATTGCTTATATTGTTTGGATATGATTGTGTCATGGATAGAAGTTAACATTGTGATATGTGTTCTATATTGTAGAATGTTCTAGTGGAATTATAGATGATATTATTTCACACTTCTCATATTGCGTCTAACTTGATGGATAATTTGATACAAAATATTTTAAGTTTTTAAATGGAAACGTATTCACCCCCCTCTACGATTTCCACAATTGGTATCAGGAGCCACGTCGCTCTAGTTTTCAAAACAAGTGGTTTTAAAAATTGAGTACGATACCCATTGATTCGGATAATTTAGTATTATATATATATATATATAGTATATATATATATATATATATATATATGCTATAATATAATATAATATAGATATCCTAAAATACAAAATATGTAATAGTATAGAAGTATCCCGTTTGATATAAAAATTGCTTGAGGAAAACAATATTTTATCTCCCGGATGTCGTATCCTGACGAAGTGTGAATTGAAAATCTTGTTTCGGTTTTAAAAATTGAGTACGATACCCATTGATTCAGATAATTTAGTATTATATATATATATATATATATCCTAAAATACAAAATAAGTAATAGTATAGAGAGTATCCCGTTTGATATAAAAATTGCTTGAGGACAAACAATATTTTATCTCCCGGATGTCGTATCCCGACGAAGTGTGAATTGAAAATCTTGTTTCGGTTCGTGATCGCGTGCTTGAATAATCAATATTTTGGAATTTGGATTCTAAATCTAAAAACGCAACGGAAATAGATATAAATGCACGCTAAACTAGAAAATTAAAGCAATTTAAAAATCTAATGACATTTAAATCACTTAAAAACTAATAAACTAACTAATTAACAAAAAAATGACAAATTAAAATTCTAAAAACTCAAAATGAAAATTTCTAAAATAAAATGCTTTAACCTATTTTTTTAAAACACAAAAATTATTTTTTTGAAATTTTAAACTAATTCAAACTAATTTTTAAACTAATTAATACTAAAAATTAGATTAAAAATACTAAACTTGCTTCTAGAAATTTGAGAAAATTACTAAAAATACTTAACACTATTCCTAAGGTTTGCAAAGGAAAACGACTCCATAAAAAAACTAAACCTATAAGCTGCTAAAAATCAAATAAGCTGATAAGATTAAAACTAAAAGTGTGTATAACAAATTAATGGTGTAAAAGGCTAATGAAAAAGACCCAAGGGCGCAGTGGATGAGGTGTTGGTGTTGTGAAGGGGAGGTCACAGGTTCAAGTCCTATGGGGGGGGGTGGGGAAACTGTCCCTTTTGAAATACATTTTTTTTTTTTTCTTTTGAAAATAGCTATAAAAAATAAGGTAAAAAATAAGATCTTTAACACAAGGAATTATTGCCCAGCATCCTTTCTAATAAGCTAGAGGAAAAATGCTAAAAAGGGTGACAGTTTGCTTAATTAAGTCTCATGAACACTTGGCTAAACTGTTTGGGCTTTTTGGTTCAACAAGCACTTAGAAAACAAATAAGCTGAAAACAAATCATGAACTAGACCTAATAAGCACTAATGACTGAAAATAAGCAAACAAATTAACCTGAAAAGCACTAAAAAACTATTAAGATAGCAGACCCAAAAACTACTTTTAAAGGACTTTTCACCAATTTTAAGCTAAAATGTAGGATTAATAAGCAATAAGAAGAAGCTAAAAAGCAAAAACAGATTAAGAACTGGACTCAAATGACTCAAATAAGCTAAAATTAAGCAATTTACCTAAGGAAAATAAAGATTGGAAGTACAGCTGAAGTTGACAGTTTATTCTACTATATTTTTGGCTTTTTGAAAATAAAGACACAGTTTATAGCTAAAAATTAAAGACTAAAAGCTTAAAACAAGATAAAGAACTGACTCCTATAAGCAAAATCTACACATGGAGATTAAGCTCAAATAAAACTTATCTGTTAAGCTCTAAAATTCAAATTAAAAACAGGACTGCAATCAATTCTCACATATCTTAGATTTGTCTCTTTGAGCTCTTATGGCTCTTACTTGCAATTAACTTTTAGACTCAAAAATGACTTTGACACGCTAACAACTTAAAATAGGTTTAGCGCAAACTACAATAAGCTAATTCCAACAAAACTAACCTAAATTAAGCTAAGCATTAACCTCAAATTATCTGCAATCACAGACCCTAAAGAACAAGCTAAAAATCTTCAAATAACTTGATTGTTTTTGAACAAAAGATCTCAAAGGCTATACCAAGCAAAATGACTTCAAAACCAGATTATATGATGTTTTAAAAGGAACCATTCAGATCACAAAAACCACACTTAAAGAAGAAATTCTTAAATAAGCAGTTTGAAAACACATATAACTAGCAGACTTAAGTTTTTAATTAAGCTAACTAAAAAACTTAACAAAACCTATCCGAAGCTTATTAAAATTATCATATAACCTGAATTAGAGCTTATAAAAACTTAATTGGTCACCAAAAACCAACTGCACACTTATTTAACCATTTTTTAAATCCTTAACCCAAACACCCCTTTAAATCTTAAAAACTATATTTAAGCCAATACATATCCAAATAAGCCTTGATTTTTGAAAACAGATGATAAACTAAGCATATTAATGAAAAATAAGCAAAGAATTTGGACAAATAAGCACTAACTAATAAGCTAAATTAAAAAGCTATTTAGACTGATTTTTGGACATATTCAATTAAATCTTAAACTAAACTATTTTAAACTAAAAGCTAAACTTATTAAGCTACTAAAAGACTGAATAAGCATATTTAACTATAATAAGCAAGCAATAAGCAGATTAATAAGCTAGAAAAGTAATTAAGCTAGAAAATAGTAAAAGAGAGTGTACCTTGATCCCAACTCAAACAGGGATCTAAATTGCTCAAAAGAGCTAAGCTTTTATGCATTTTTCTTTCATTAGGGGCATTTTGGTCATTTTACTCTTATTGAGATTTTTAGGTTTTACACTAGTAAGGTCCTATAAGCCCATCCAAATCTAGTTTATCTTCCAATAATATGCTGAGGTAATTTAAGGGTGAATGGGTTTTTAGCAAAGCTTAAGTGAATAAGCATTAGTTTATAGTTAAGAGAGCTTATTAGAGCTTATTAAGTTGTATCAAAATACATGTTTAACAAGATTTATTAAAGTAAAAACAGAATTTAAAGGCACAATGTAAATGAAACTGATTCTTTTATTAATATTCAAACGTTTAAAACGAAACAATAAGCTAAAAGTTTACAAAATTAAGCTACTAAAAACTAAATTAATTCTCTGTGTAAAGGAGAACCCTATTTATAGCCTTGAGAGGAAGGATCTATAGCCTAAGGAGCGTCCCATTCCTTTTAATCCCATCCATTCATTCCAAACACCTCTAATCCATTAATTGTAGCCCTTGGATCATGTGCCAGCTTAACACATCTAATGAAATTGCCTGGGATTGCCAACGTGGCCTGGGATTGGTGTCAGACCTGCCACGTTGGCCTTCTAGAAGATGGTGGACGAGTGGGGTAAAAAGAATTTTATCTTGTTACTAAGTCGTTGTAGGGTAAAAAGAAAGGAGGGAGGAGGAGCTACAGTAAAACATGGCGGGTTTATTTCTTTTGACTTGGACTTTGACTATACACCGGGTGTGGTTTAGGCTTTTGATATTTAACTTTGGGCCAGATAGGATTTAGACTAAATATGAAATGGGTTTATTTAAGGATAAGGAAAGTATTAGTCTTGATGGGCTGACCCGGCCCATTAAAATGGGTATGGGTTGGCCCATTAAAGATAAATACGCCTTCGGCTTCGGTTTTCCATGCTCTTTCCATTCCCGTGCTCGGTTTTGTCCGTTTTGCTTTGTTTTTGTCCATTTTTGACATATCCATAACCTGTACAATGTATTTGACAAAACACACATATACAATGCATATTTTATCTATTTTTGGTCATTATTGGTCTTTTTAGCTTGTTTTATTAGGTAAAAGGTATGTGTATTTAAGCACATACCAAAATCCCTCATACTAAGCTATTGCCGTGTCCTCACGCAATGTCATAAATACACACTTAGAAAACCAAAAATTTCAACCCCCATAGACTAATTACCTCAAAAAGTAGCTAAGTGTTCATCTAAGGGGATTAAGAAATCACTAGTTTTGAAAAGCTCCCCGTTTTACCATTTTTATAAATTTACAAACACTTATTCTTATCATCATTTCATTTTTCATTTTTTTATATTATAACTTTAAGGATCACGAAACAAGAAACACTAAAAGGATAAATTCATTATCCCTGATTTTTCACCCGCCCCAAACCAAGCTTAAAAATGAAATCATTGTTAAATACAAGCTAAGATGCTAACACTAATCATAAATGCTAATTGTGTATGTATAACTAATTTCTGCTCCCTTATTCCTAAATCCCCTAAAGATTTTATTATTATTATTGGTGACAAATAAATTAAATTCTTATTCATATAAAGTAAACCCGGTTTAGATCATAATTAGTTTGAAATCCTTTCCTAAAGAGACGATATGGTGAGAATAAGATCCACATTAAGGTTCTAATTTCGCACGATTTAGGGGTTATCCTTTTTAGATAACCCCAGAGTCAAATTTTGGCTTTATTATTATTATTATTGCAACATTATTAAACCTCGGTCCTTTAAACAACTGACACATCGGGCGTCCTAACCGACAAGAGCCAGTAGTCTTATTTTGACCTTGGTGATTTCCTCGACCTTTTAGAAGGATGCAACATCGGCAGTGAACTGACCAGATGCAGCAAACTTTTATCAGTCTCGGATTATTATTCTTACTATGGGCTTTCTTTTGAAGACCGCCACATCGATTGTGAGCCGGCAAGAGACAGTAAACTTTTATCAGCCCACAGTTATTATTATTATTATTATTACCTCCACCCTTTAAACGACTACCACATCGGTTGTGAGCCGGCAAGAGGTAGTGGTCTTATTTCGGCTTCGGTTTATTACATAACTATTATTATTATAGCCAAATTTCAAGTCATGTGGTCTTTTAACTACCTAGACAACGGTAGCGAGCCGTCAGGAATCAATAGCCTATTTCCCCACAACACTGACAAAACCTCGATGTGTACCTTACTTTCACCAGAAGGAATCTCTACGAAGTGATTTAAACTAAGAATCGCAAAAACCTAAAGTAACTTTATTTATTCAACAATTATATAAAGTTTATTAAGCTGATAGGAGCAAATAGCCACAAGTAACCTCTATGAGCTCTAAAGAGTTCCAACTACTCTATGCTTAGCATCTCAACTTATATTCAACTTTATCATTTCTCGTTCTTCGCAAATTTAAAATCTTTAATAAAAATGTCCGCGAATGCTTAGTCTAATAAAACAAGCTTTGCATATTTAAAGTCCATCATGGAAACTTGCAAACTCTTGGCTTTTTCAAGCTAGAACTAGCGTTTTAATGCTTCTTGTATAAAAGACTAGCAAAAGCTTAAAATTATATAAGTTAAGGGGCAAGCTAGAGCGCAACATGCTCGATCAAGTCAAAATTTATTCCTAGAAAAGACAAAACTACATGTCAAAACACTTATTCTATTTTTGAAAATTTTTAATTTTAGCGTAAAATCACATATTTTTTGTGGAAAAACAGGATTACATGAAGACAAGGCAAATGCAAGTAAGATCAAATCGAAAGATCCCCCCATACTAGAACTACACATTGTCCTTAATGTGAGATTGTCACCCCCATACTAATTTTAAGGCATAATCCAAATATTAAGGGGTCTCTACGCAAATCTAAAGCCGTTTATTAATTATGCTAATAGATAACCGTTAGTCAATAAGATCTAGGATATAGGATTCCTATATATATAAGCATGCTAAAGATTGAAGATTGAGTGGACGATGGACAAAACCACGAGCACGAGAGTCTTCATAATCCGGGCAATCTTGGACATAAAACACAAAACACGAGAAAGGAAGAGGCGAGCCTCCTCACATCACACTTATTGATAAATATTATATTAATATATTACTACTAAGGATAAGCATGGGTTGCCACCCACGAAGCGCTTGTTTTTGTTAACCGAGTCACGAGCCTGACTCGACCCTAAATTTAGTGGTCCATAGGAAAGGTTTGGAGATCCGGGGCAACCATTGGTGGTATGTCCCCTCCAAAATAGTGTTTGAGTCTATGACCATTCACCTTGAAGTTTGGTCCGTCAGTTTGAGATAACTCGACGGTTCCATAAAGGAAAACTTGAGCAACGATGAACGGTCTGCTCCAACGGGTTTTGAGCTTACCCGGGAAAATCTTTAATCGAGAATTGAAGAGAAGAACTCGATCACCAACGTTAAAGACGCGGTTCTTAATCTTGGAGTCAGGAATCTTCTTCATTTTCTCTTTTTAAATTAAAGAGTTCTCGTAATCTTGATCCTGGAGTTCATTTAATTCATTCATTTGAACTTTTCGGTTATCACCCGCGGTCTTAAGGTCAAAATTACAATGTTCTAAGGCCTAATATGCCTTGTGTTCAAGCTCGATAGGAAGATGACATGCCTTTCAGTATACTAGCTTATAAGGAGTGCACCCGATGGGTGTTTTGAAAGTGGTACGGAAGGCCCATAAAGCATCATCTAACTTATCGGACCATGAAGCATGATTTTCACCTACAGTCCTTTCTAAGATATGTTTCAACCCACGATTTGAAACCTCCACTTATCCACTCGTTTGTAGATGATACGCGGTAGAAAGACGGTGGGTAACTCCATACTTAAGCATGACCTTCGCGAATTGGTCATTGCAAAAATGAGTACCGCGATCACTAATTATAGCACGAGGAGTTCCAAATCGGGCAAAAAGAGATTTCAAGAATTTAACGACGACTCGGGCATCATTAGTGGGGAGCGCTTTTGCTTCAACCCATTTAGACAAGTAGTCAACGGCCACGATAATGTACTTGTTCCCTCGAGAATACGGGAATGGTCCCATAAAATCGATGCCACATACGTCAAAGATCTTGCACACTTGAATTGCATTTTGAGGCATTTCGTCTTTTTGCGAGATTTTTCCTTGACGTTGACATGAGTCACATGACTTTACCATGTCATGGGCATCGCGGTAAATTGTTGGCCAATAAAAACCGGAATCGAAGACTTTCTTAGCGGTGTAGTTCACACCATGATGTCCCCCGGTGGGTCCATTATGGCAAGCTATAAGGATATCAACGGCTTCTTGGCCGTAAACACATCGTCTAATCACTTAATCCGCACCAATTCTAAACAAGTAGGGGTCGTCCCAAAAATAATGCTTAACATCCTTAAAGAATTTTTTCTTTTGTTGGGACGACATCCCGTTTACAATAAAATTTCCCGCATGGTAAATTGCAATGTCGGCAAACTATGAGGTACTAGAATCACCATGAAAAGATATCATTCCGAGGGTCTCGAGAGGAAATGTTTCGGTAATTTCCTTTTTCTCGAGATCACCTTGATGAGGATTTTCTAATCTTGATAAATGATCGGCCGCGAGATTCTCCGCTCCTTTTTTATCACGAATAATGACATCAAATTCTTGAAGTATGAGAATCCATCGAAGCAATCTCGGTTTAGCATCTTGCTTAGCAAAAAGATACTTTAGAGCCGAGTGGTCCGTATACACTATAGTCTTTGACAAGACTAAGTATGGCCGGAATTTCTCGAAAGCATACACCACGGCTAATAATTCTTTTTCCGTCGTCGTGTAATGTGCTTGAGCATCCGTCATGGTCTTACTTGCATAGTGTATAGGCTAAAAATGTTTGGACTTACGTTGCCCCAAGACTGCACCTACCGCATAATCACTAGCGTCGCACATAATTTCAAATGGTAGGTCCCAATCGAGGGCAACTAAAATCGGGGCTTTGGTTAACTTTTTCTTAAGTATATTAAACGCTGCAATACATTCTTTCGA
Source organism: Tanacetum coccineum (assembly GCA_026074375.1). Lineage (NCBI taxonomy): Eukaryota > Viridiplantae > Streptophyta > Magnoliopsida > Asterales > Asteraceae > Tanacetum > Tanacetum coccineum. Next base: position 18,952 of record BQNB010047355.1, on the reverse strand, counting down.
AAAAATAAACGGAGTTTCTTTTTAAAGAAGATGAGTCATCGGCCGGGCGATTTTAGAAAAATCTTGAATAAATCTACGATAGAACCCGGCGTGACCTAAAAAACTTCGAACACGTTTAACAGAAGTCGGATGAGGGAGTTTAGCTATAACATCAACTTTAGCTTTGTCGACCTCAATCCCGGATTTATGAAATCTTATGTCCGATGCAATGCCCTCTATCTTAACCATAAAATGGCACATCTCCTAATTTAGAACTAATTAGTGGTCTTGCACCTGTTTGAGCATTTTGTCTAATTGATGGAAAGGCATGAGGGAAAGAAATCCCTAAAGACCGCGATAAATCATCCATAAAGACACTCCATTGTTTCCTGGATCAGTCAAAAGAAAAAGGCCCATCATACACCCTTTGAACCGTGCCTATAGCATTACATAAACATAAAGCATTACGTCGGTAGTTGGCAAACCCCAAATAAGGGCAAGTGAAGGTGGTCATATTCTTATGGTCTTAGCCGGGTACTATAGGAATTTTGAAATATCCCGAGAAACCATCGTAGAAAACAATAGTATTTCGAGAGAGCTCCCCCCTGCTGAGTGAAACTATTCAAGAGCATTTAGTGGGTGGCGCATAAAAGGTCGAAGAGGGCGACGGAGGGGTGAAAGAGGGACGTTTAGAATTATTTACGGACGTGACGATGTGGCATGCAGGTGACTGAGTGAATCTTTGTAAGATCTTATTCGTGGAGGGGGGTAGGGCACTAGATCGACACAGACGTGGAAAATGGCCATCATGCACCTTTAGAACGTGCTCGGAGCATTACATAAAATAAAAGGCATACGTCGGTAGGCAAACGTCCTATAAGAGCAAGTGAAGGTGGTCTTCTCTTGGTCTTACGGATCAATTGGAATTTGAAAATATCCGGAAAATCCATCTAAAAAGCAATAGTATTCGTTTCCTGCTAAACGTCCTAGCATTTGGTCCATGAAAGGTAACGGGAAATGGTCTTTACGAGTCGCATCATTAAGCTTTTGGTAATCTATACAAACATGCCATCCGGTAACTAGTCTTGTAGGAATTAACTCATTGTCTTCGTTTTCAACAACGGTCATGCCACCCTTTTTAGGCATACAATGAACGAAACTCACCCACGGACTATCGGAAATAGGGTAAATCAATCTGGCATCAAGGAGTTTGATAACTTCCTTTTTGATAACCTCATAAATTTTTGGATTAACCCTTCTTTGATGTTGAACCGCAGGTTTGAATTCGTCTTCCATTAGGTTCTTGTGAGTACAAAAACTAGGGTCGATACCCTTAATGTCAGAAATTTTCCATGCGATGGCCCGTTTGTGTGACTTAAGAACCTTTAAAAGGGCAGCCTTTTCTTCATCTTTTAATTCTTTAGAAATTATGATGGGTAATTTATCGGTTCCTTCTAAAAATGTGTATTAAAGATGAGACGGTAAATCCTTGAGCCCAAGCTCCGGAGGATCATCAATAGAAGATTTAATCATTGTTAATTTCCTCAAAATGAAGTTCTTTCGGAGGGAGAGGAGATGATGGATCATTATTTAATAATTCTTCAAGTAGATGAATATCTCCCTTCGGATCAAAGTCGGCATCATCAATTCCAGGTGGAATCAAATCATTTGTAAGACAAGCCTCGATCTCTTCCAAAATAAAGTCACCTCCCTAAAAAGGAGTGAGAGAGGGGAAAGAAGAAGAAAGGATAAGATCTAAAGACAGAGTGGGATTGCCACTCGTAGAACTATATGAAAATCCGAGCACTTCTTGAGCATACTCCTCGCATGAAACGTCGATGACATCGATTCGATTAACCGATTCAGCATCATTGTAGGAGTATCTCGAAGTTTGACCAACTTTAAAGGTTATGGCTTCATCATCAACTCGAAGAGTTAATTCTTCACCGTAAACATCAATCAAAGCACTGGCCGTCCTCAAAAAGGGTCTCCCGAGAATTAAGGTAACCCGAGGATCAACAACATAATCAACGACTACAAAGTCGACTGGAAAATGGAACTTCCCTACTTTTACAAAGACATCTTCGGCAATACCGGATGGACTAGTAGTCGATCGGTCTACAAGTTCAAGAATCATTCGAGTAGGAGTAAGTTCGGGGAGTGAGAGATTCTTCCATATGGAAAGAGGCTTCAAGTTGATGCTTGCACCAAGATCGGCCAAGGCTAAGAATTTAACTATCTCCAGAAAATCACATGGAATAAGAAACTTGTCGGGGTCTCCAAGTTTTTTGGGAAACTTTTTTAGGATGACCGCTGAACAATTCTCATTCACCGGTGTTTTAGCTAAGTCAAACAATTTTTCTTTGTTATTAAGGAGACTTTTAAACATTGAAGCAAATTTCGGCATATGTAGAAGAGCATCCGCGAAACTGAGCTTGAAATGTAATTCCCGAAAGATTTCAACAAATTTCGAAGCTAGCTTATCATCTTTTTCACAGAGCTTCTGTTTGTTAGCTCTTGAAGGATAAGGTATAAATGGTTTAGGCTTAGGAGCAAAAACGGGCTCATCAATTGGAGCTTGATTTTGGACTATCGGAGGTTGGATGTTTTCGGTACTCGGTTGCACCGTATCCTTTGTCACCTCGGGTTCCCGTTCTACCACCTTGGGAAGAGGAGAGAAAGGAGGTGGAATTGGAGGTCCATCATAAGAAATACCACTTCAGGTGGTGATTTCTTTCAAGTCACCTCTCGGGTTAGCAACGGTGTTGCTAGGAAGTGAACCTGAACCCGAAGAAGAAGCGGTATTCATTTGAAAAAAAATTGCTCATCATGTTCTTAATATCATTCGTTAACTCATTCTTGAACGCATTATTTTGCCTACTCAACGTAGTATCCATCTCTTTTTTTAATTTCGTCCTCATATTGCTTATTTGATTTTAAATTACTCTCATATTAACGTCATTTGTCTTCATGTAGTTCGAGAGATTGTTTGAAAGTCCAATTTGAGGCGGAGCTTGATAATTCTGGTTACCTTGATTGAAATTATTTTCTCGGTTCTGATTGTACCCATGATTTTGATTGAAACGGTTTTGATTATTTTGCACGGGAGGAAAACCAGGTGGTCCCATTTGAATGCTAGCACGATAATTCGGGTCTCCTTGAGGACGATATCCTTGATTCTGATTATAGGTTGCTGCGGCTGCAGAAGCATTGAAAGTGTTGCCATCGGCGGCAAGACACTCATAGTAGGGATGTGGTTCACCACAAGTCACACAACTTTCAGAAATTGCTTTAACGGTCTCTGGAGATGAGGTCTTAACATGACGAAGCATAGCATTAACGGCATCAGTAAGAGCGGCCATCTCCGATGGACATGCCGTGGTAGAAGAAGAAGTATTTGCACTCACTTTGGAAACAACCGGTTTGTTTCATGAATTGCGAACTTTCGATTTGTTTTCAATAATTGTCAAAGCATCTCGAGGAGTTTTAGTCAAAAGATTACCACCGGCGGCGGCATTCAAAGAATCTTGATCGGTTGGGTTTAAAGTATTGTAGAAAGTATCAAGTTGATGTAATTCCGTAAAACCGTGAAGTGGGCATGCACGAAGGAGATCCTTGAAATGGTCTCATGCCTCACTAAACGTTTCCTCAAACTTTTGTTGAAAATTTGTGATTTCATTTCGGAGATTTGTAGTTTTAGAAGGAGGAAAAAATTGGTTAATGTACTTGGAAACAAGGTCTTCCCAAGTAAGAATAGAACGAGGGGGTTCTTTTTCGAGCCAAATCCGGGCTGCCCCATCGATAGAAAATGGAAAAAGCATAAGCTTAATCGACGAATTAGGCACATCTTTATACTTAATCGTGGAAGTAATCTTGTTAAACCAACGAATGTGAGCATGAGGATCTTCTTTCTCAAATCCGTAAAATTGTTTTGAAGTTACAAGATTTAGAAGACCATGCTTAAGCTCAAAATTCTCTGCGAGAATAGCGGGAATAACGCTCGCATCTCCGTAACCCTCGGTGGGTGCTTGAAGTAATTCCGTCATAGTACGTTGATCAACCATCGTAACTACGGAAGTCTCTTCAAGAGAAAACGGTTCGACTCTTTGCTTGGAACGTCTACGATTACGACGTTTCAGAGTCGTGGAAGATTCGACAATTAAATTCGATGAAGAGCGGGTGCGCATGCACTAAAAATAAAATAAGAGAAATAAAAAGAAAAATATTTTTTTGTAACCGATAATCGAACAAGTGTACGGTAGCTATTTAAAAAACGCACAAAGAAGATGAGGAGCGGGTAAGCGCGAAGCGTTTTAAAAACCTTCTCCTTTCGGGTCGAAGTTTGTAGGATCAACCCTCCTTAAACCTCTCTTAAAGTTTGTAATCTAAAAGTGAGCCGATTTCATAAGTGACACAACGGTTGCTTTTATTGTTTTTTTAATTTTTTTTTTTTTGGTTTTTTTTAAATACTTTAGGAAAAGTATTTTTGGTTTTTTTTATAAATCTAAGAAAATAAATCGAGAAAAATAAAATAATTTTGTATTTTTTAGTTTTATATAAAAGAAAATAACAAAACGATAACTTCACGAGGAAGGGTCTTCAAAACACTAATCTTCAAACTTCAATGCGATATTCGATACACACCTCCCCGGCAGCGGCGCCAAAAATTTGATTCGGGTTTAATAGTATGTATAATATATATTATATATATAACTAGAATACCAAATACCAAATAATAAGAGAAGTATTCCGTAAAGAAATGAAAATCACTTTAGGAAAAGTGATGACCAAATCTTCCCGAGTCGTATCCCGACAAAGCGTGAATTGAGAATCTCGTTTAAGTTCGTGATCGCGTGATTTGAATAGTCAAGATTTGATTTGGATTCTATTTCTACAAATATCACGCTAATGCAAGTAAAGGCAACTAAAAACTAAAGCAATTAAGATTTAAGCACGAAAACGATAACGGGAATCTAAAACCGAGACATAAAAACCTAAATTATCAAATTTTAACCCTAAAAATGAAAATTTAATTTATAAGAGTCCTAAATGATTAAAAATAATTTTAGAATTTTATTTTTATTTTTTTGACTTTTATTTAATTTTTTATGAATTAAAAACTAATTTAATCTAAAAATATTATAAAAAATTATTAAACTAATTTATAAAAATCTGAAAAAATTAAAAAAAGTACTTTTATCTATTCTAAACTTAAGAAAATAAAATGGGTTTAACAGCTTATTTCAATAAGCTGCTAAAAATCAAATAAGCTTAAAAAGCCCAAAACTGAAAATACACTTAAGTAATAAATGTAACAATGATATAAACAAAAAAAACCCTAGGGAAGTTGGTAAGGCGTGTGTGTTGTGAAGGAGAGGTCACAGGTTCAAACCCTGTGACCTTTCTTTTTGATAAAACAATTTTTTTAATTTTCTTTTTGAAAAAGCTAAACAATAAGTAAAAATTAGCACTTTTAATAAAGACACTTTTAACCAGACTTATTAATAAGCTAGAAAAAGCTACCAATAGTGGCAAACTTAAACTTAAAACTGTTAAGCCAATTAGAGTTAAAACTGCTTGAGCGTTTTAGCTCAAAAAGCAACAAGGTCCACTACTAAGCTAAAACAGACCTAGAACTATAACCAATAAGCTATTAGGACTAGAAATAAGCTAACAGATTAAGCTAAAAAGCACTCAAAAAGCATAAACACAGCAGACTTAACAACATGACTTAGATGACTTAGACAGATTTTTAAACTAAATTTAAGACTAAATAAGCTAAAATCTTAAAACAGATTAAGACTTACACTAGAAGTACACAAATAAGCTAAACTCTGGTGATTTGACTAAAAGATTAAGCTAGAAAAGAGGGCTTAAAAGTGACAGACTTAAGTTAATGTTTTTGGCTTTTTGAAATTTAAGACTGTTTAGAAGCTTAAAATGAAGACTCAATAAGCAAAATTAAAGGACTCAAAGTTCAAACAGATTAGGACTATAACTCAATAAGCAAGATTTAACAAAAAAATAAACAAAGAAAAGCTAATTTATTGATTAAAAAGACCTTAACAAAAGGCTATTCTGCTTAAACTAAAACCACCCTGTTTGACTGTTTTTAACCAAGACTTGTAAAAGGCTATATGATTTTTTTAAAACAGATGCATTAAAACATGAATTGAGCTCATATTGCTCACAAAACACTACACCTTAAAGATTACTTTTATAAATCAAAGATTTATCAGTTTTGGATGATATTGAAAACTAGCAGACTTAAGTTTTGATCAAACAAATTAAAAACATAACAAAACTACTTTTAGGCTTATAAAAACTATTATTAAGACTCAAATTAAGCTAAGGGAAACTGATTTCTGAAACCAAAGACAGATTAGACCTTATTTGACCCATTTTAGAAACTTAACCCAAACACCCCTTTAAAAACTGTTTTTGCATTTTAAAACTAATCTAGGTTGTAATAAGCTGATATCTATACAAACAGATGATGAAATAAGTATATTAAGCTCAGATAAGCAATTACCAACCACAATTAAGCACTATTTAATAAGCTAACTTACTATGAATATTTTTGGCTTTTCTAAAACTGTTTTGAGTAAAAACTAAAACTAATGGAATCTAAACAATAAACAAACAATATTAAGCATTAATAAGACTGATTAAGCTAATATAAGCAGTAATAAGCAACAATAAGTAGATTTATAAGCTAGACAGAAATTTAAGCTTGAAAAAAGTAAAAGAATAAGTACCTTGATCCTAGCTCAAACAAGGATCAAAATATGCTCAAAGGAGCTTATCTACAAGTTGCTTAAGAAATAAGCTATGAATAAGCCCTATAAGCCCTTTCATTTCTAGCTTATCTTCCAAATGGCTTATTCAACAGTTTGAGGTATTTTGAGTGAATGCCTTATTCAGTTTAGCTTTTGGAAAGCTAAACTGAATGATAACTAGCTTATTAGTAATAGAGAGAGCTTATTAAGCTTATTTAAGACATTTCAAACACTTTTGAACCATATTTGCTTAATAGTAAAACAGAATTTAAATGAAAAACTTAAATAAAACTTGATTTTTATTAATAGCAAAAGGGATTACAAGCTAAAAAAGAAAATTACATTGACAGCTAAACAATAAGCTAAATATTATACTAATAAGCTACTAAAATACTATATGCTAGATTATCATCTCTGTGTGAGGAGGCCTCCTTATATAGCCATGAGAGGAAGGATCCAGAAGGATAGGAGCCTCCTTGAGCATCAATCTCGTCCCTTGATTTCAAACCGCCTCATCAAATCATCAATTTACACCCTTGGATTACTTCCACGCATCTTCAACCAATGAGGTTCTTGGGGATTGCCAACGTGTCATAAGTGATTGTCAGGTGATCCTTCTAGAAGCAAAGGGGGGTGTGGGTGAATGGGAATTTACCCGTACTCTCTGTGTTGTTCTGTGTAAGAGTGAAAACGAGGGAGGGAAGGGATGTACAGTAAATTTGACCAAGCGTTAATATCAACTGACTTTGACCCGGTATGGGATTGTTGGGCTTTTAACTTGGGCTAGGAAACAGATAAGGGTTTATGGATTGGACTTGTCTTGTTTTTTTTTGGATTTAGGCTTTTAGGTTTTATAGTACACTCTTACTAGGCTGACCGGTCCATTAAATGGGTCTGGGTTGGTCCGTAGAAGATGGGTACGCCTTCGGTTTTGGTTTTCCGTGCTTTTTTCATTCCCGTGCTCGGCTTTGTCCGTTTTGATTTTGTTTTTGTCCTTTAGTGATAAATCCGTACCTGCAAGACACAATTTACAATACAAACGAATACAATGTATTTTTATGTCGTTTTTTTTTTTTTAGCTCGTTTTATTAGGTAAAAGATATGTGTATTTAAGCACATACCAATTATCAATACTAATGATTTCGAACTTGAGCTACATGTAATGAACCAACATGGTTTTGGTAAATCATGGTCCAAAGTACTCTTAGTAAGATTGAATTCATTGCCCTTCCATGCACACAAGATTCTGTGTATTCTGGATAACGGAAAACTTCTTCTATGGTGCTCGTCAAACCAACTCATAATCTACGACATGTTGAATGATTCATACAAGGAGGTAAATGCCCTGACCAGTTGCGGCAGAATAGGGACACAAGAAGCCATGGAATATGTGGAGAGTTTGATGTCACCGGCTAATATGTGTTCTGGTTAAGATGATCCCTCGGAACTTACTGGTAATATATTTACTATTTGCTTGATTTTTAATTTTTATTTGAGTTTAGATATGAAAAGGATTTAGTTATGATATTTCATCATTCGAAAACTTCATCGCTATACTTTTTTTTCAGGTTATGCACAAACATCCACTGGATCATCCAAGCAATTACAGTACTTTTTTTCTTCTTTTGATTGAATATATGAGATAACGCCATTAAGCCCGACCTTTATAGCATAACAAAGTTTTATGTGCCTTTGGATGCTTGCAAGTTTATCATAACTCACAATAATGATTGCATTTTACATCTTGTAATTAGTACTTGGAAAGACATGGCGTTTTAATACTTAACGCATAAAACATTTGGACTATGAAAGTCTTACGGAATTGGTTCGTTTATATTTTATTGGAATCAACTATGTCAATTAGTGAGGATTAACTTGCTCAGTTGAAATAGTTCTTAAACACTAAAATTTTAACTGTTGAGATACAAAATACTTTAAAAGGAATGGTCATGTTTGACCAAACACAATGCCTAAAAATTGTTCCCTTTTTGTGATGTAAGCCATCTTCAAAAGTTGATGAACTAACCATTACATAGAACTAAATCACCCACTATACAACTTGCCCCCAAGTTCAATTCTATTCTTACACCTCATATCTTTATAAATAAAATAATTAAAAAAGGGTCAGATGTCAACTATGGACTTTGAGAGTAAGGTCCTCTATGTCAATTGATCCCTTTACCATTTCAACATTCTTTTGACAAATGCTCTCTTCTTCCTCACCATCAAAGCTAGCATGAACACTATATAGAACATATACAAGCACTATAGCCGCGGAAAAAACTCCAAACCGAACATAAGAAGGTGAGTCGATATTTCCCAATAAGAATATGTTGAGAAAGATAGAAACACATGGTATCCATGGCATAAGTGGGACCCCCCAAAAGTCGGGCTTCCTCGCTTGTGGGACCATGTAATCAAATAGTTGAACCAACACCACGGAGACCACAGAGCAAGCACCGAGCATGAAGCCCTTAGGTTTCCCTGGTGGTGCTAGCCACCATAGTACCGTGAACATGATGCAAGTGAACGAAAAGCTTAATAAGAAGGACAATGTAGGCCAAGGGCTCGTCGTCTCTATTGAAACATAACGTCTATAAATGACCGCATTGGAGACCATCAAAAACACAAAGAGTGTGCCAATGGAGACAAGGTTTAGGAGGACATTTAGCTCGGTGAAAAGGGCTATTGCTGCCGTTAAAATCCCTACAAATCATAATCAATAAATTAGATCATTTTTAAATACAATGTCTTGTATGTATTATAGTACCATATGAAAAGTTGATCTAAGCAATCTTGCAAGTGCAATAGGTCAAGTGGATCAAGAAGTCATTCAAGAAAGTTGACTCGTGACGACGAATCAGAATTCACGATATGTATGGGAAGAGTCAAGGTCAAACATATGAATTATTCAAAAATGTTGGGATCCCATTTAGTGGTTGTAAAAGATAAAAATTCACAAGACCCACATGATGGAGATAGGATAGGATTTAATTATGGGGTCACATATGCAAAATAACACAACTTTAGAACATGATTCTTGAAGAAAGTCTTCTTGTGACTTGAATTAGGGCATATGCTTGGGTAACTAGTTATGTATGAGGATTTTTCCAATCTAGTTACTTCCCTTTTCAAGATGCTTATCCTCCATTTGTAGATTACTAATAAAAGTAATATACATTGTCACAATCATAAAATGGTAACATTAAAGTTTGATTTGATATATATATAATGGGTTGAGATATTTCATTATAATGCAAAAGTTATAGGTTTAAATATTAATTTTGAGCATGTCAATGTTTGCAACACATGCATGGACTTACCTAATAGATTTAGGGATGCATCAACAAAAAAAAAAGTATTTTACAAATGTGGTTTCTTGAGTTTGTTTAGAACAAAAGGCTATCAAGTATCAACAATAATACCAAATGCAAACTATCACAAAACTTATATTTATGATCAAGATTGAATGTACTCTATAAACATAAGGTAAAGATTTGTAGACTCAAAAATTGTCACCGACAATGGGTATAGATTTTAGGCAGTGGAGTACTGGCCTACTGCTTTGTGCATAATCTGACCATTTTTAGCTATACCCAAGAACATATAAAATATTTGATTTATTTTTGTTTCAAAGTACAAGAAAATACTATTTTTAATAACCTATTTATGTTCTAACCATCTATTCTATTAAAAAAATGCAGCTTGGATCATAGAGTTCCAAGCTTTTTAAATACTACAGTATATGTCACAATACTTTTTAAATACCATATGCTCCCCAACCGAAACGGATCATATGGGACCAATTTCCCATGCCTACTAACTTTGTAAATTATATGTATTCACACATATATTTTTTGATAGTCAAATATTTTCGACTTTTTGACTGATTAACAAAAACAGACCATCAACTTATAACATCATCAACTTGTCAACCATATAAGAAAAGAGTTACCTAGAAATACTGAAGCATTTACGGGTGTTGATGTCTTGGAATGGACCTTGGCAAACCATACAGGGACCACACCAGACCTACCGATCACACAAATATATCGAGCCTGACCCAACATCGCCACCAACAATGACGTTAGTATCCCGAAACTGGCCCCAATGCCGATAACATTAGTTACCCAATTGAACGCATTTGATTTGTCCACGAATGCACCTGTAAATGGAGATTCTGGATTTATCTGCAAAAATAACCAAAGTTTTGGTACTTAAAATATGCATTATTTTATATGTTAAATGCTAGAAAATAATTGTTGTATAGTAAAAGACAAATAGAACAAAAACTATGAAGAAAATGTTGAGATAAGACAATGTGCTTTTTAGCAGCCATTTTTTCTCTTTAGAAAGGAGCCTTATCTACAAATATTTTCCCAAAAGCCAAAAGTACCATAAACCAATAAAAATTGTACAATAAGCAAAAGCAAAATAAGATATGCAATCTAATGATACTAGCAACTTTTTGAAGATAGGCTATGATGTTATACAAAGTCACTCCGATATCTTAAAATCTGATATCGCAATAATCAGATAATACGTACCAGGTCATACGGAAGGAGCATCGACATCGAAGCAGCCATCAAACAATACAAAACCGTAACAAGTATAACCGACCCCGAAACCCCGATAGGTATATCCGTAACCGGGTTTTTAACCTCTTCAGCCAAAGTCGAAACTGCATCATATCCGATATAACTAACATAAACAAGAGCCGCTCCGTTAAACACACCCGAAGCTCCATACGGGAAAAACCCACCCGGACGACCCGGATCCGATGGCTGAGTAAAATTCTTAACATCACCTTTCCAAAACCCCATCATAATAACAAATATAATGAACATAATGTGAACTGCTGTCAATATCATGTTCAATACTGAACTTTCTCGTGTGCTAAGAAAAAAAAGAAAGATATATTAACATCGCTATTTTATAGCCTAAACTCTGCTAAATCACATTTAAAATATTGAATAAATTCATGGGCGGAGCCAGAAAGTTAAGACCGAAGGCAAGCTTTAATAACTTTTAAAAACTACACTATAAATCGGCTCGTTAAAGAGGCAAATTACAAAAATAAAATAATCAGATATTTTAAAAAATTTACGCTATAATTTTTTCGACAGGGCGCCAATGGATACAATATGGAAATATTGAACTATAACTAACCTGTAACATATTATGACTGTGAGGATTAGTATTATTAAGACCGCGATAACGTCTAGTTGGTTAAAACCATTTGGTAACGAAGGAACTGTTATTCGCCATCTGGAGTCTGCGGAAACACCAATTGCGGTTCCGAGATAAGTTGTGAAGCTTCGAGCTGCGGCCGCATTTGATAGCACGTAATCCATTACTAGATTTGCTCCTACCAAAAATGCCGTAAATTCGCCTGAACACATGCACAGTTTGTGGCATCAAAATGTAACTCCCTTTTAATTTTTTACGTTACATATTTTAGTGTTACTTTTTACCATTAAATTGCATTAAAATCAAAAAAAAAAATTTACTCGAATAACACAGTGTTTTTACGTTTGTTTATATACATTATATTTATATTTATTACCAGTGTACGTTACATATACAGTATACTACGTATTTATTTATTTATTTTTACGTGTTGATTTTTGTTAAAAAAAACCTTAATTTCCTCATGATTGCATTCAATCTCAAAAAGTAGTGCATTTAATCTTGTGTGATTTTTCATTAAATGCACATGGTAACTTTGTGTTCTAGTTTCGTCACTGTGTGACATTGACACATTGTTCATGGTGGTAAACAAAAAAGTGAAAATATCTTTTGCATTTCTTCGGTTTTTCATATACAGATGCTTACCAATATGAATATGTTACAGATTTCATATTTTTTTTTTCACACTACTTAAGTTATTTTACTTTTTACCATTGTGTTAAACATACTTGCATTCTCTTGTCTAACACACACGGTTTAAAACCGAAAACATACCGAAAGTGACACGGATGTAGCTAAAGGCGCCACCAGCAACCGGCATATGAACTGCAAATTCGGTATAACAAAAAGCCGAGAGGAGAGCACAAAGACCCGCAATGGCGTAAGATAATATAACAGCAGGACCAGCTTTATCATGGCTAGCAGTTCCACTAGTAACAAAAACACCAGCCCCAACCATTCCACCAATACCAAAACATACAAGATCATACCAGCGAAGATTCTTCCTCATATCCGCTCCTGATCTGGAGCGGATACAGTTGGTTTCATCAAACGTGCTGGATACTGATCCAGCACGTCTTATGAGCCTGTTATGGACGTCCAAAAGGGCGTTCATGTAGGATTTAAAGCTTGAGAATGATGAGTTATTGTGGTCCATCACCTTTTGTATTAATGTAATGTTTGTGTGTGTTATTTATGGCTAACAAGGGGTGGTTTTATAGGATTATAGGAACAACATAAAACATTGTAATATTATGGTAGTTGTCAAACTTTTTACTTGCGGTCCCTCTGAAATAAGCTTTTTGTATTATGGGTCATTTATGTTTTACATTTAGATAAGCATTAGCATTACATACTTTTTCATCATTTCCAAAAGGTGGAACCTTTATTTGTTGATGATATATAATTTCGCCCCACAAGGCACCATGGAATCAACTAAGAAGGTTAGCTAGTTGTGATTTGACATATCTTTGGTGTGGCGACTTTATATGCCAATCGTGTGTGAGTAAACTCCGTTGTTACAGTACTAAAAAGGTGTATCGTTTGATTAATTCTTCCTAGATAAGTTTATGGCGTAAAAAATCATATCTTATAGTTTCCTAATTAGGAAATAATTATCTTTGTTGCGGATCGAATCATATTGATATGTTCAGAGTCTTGTTGTGGACGCTTAGACTCGGACGACCATTGTTTGCATGATTGTTGAAAAGATGGCAATGTTTTGATACTAAGGGGATTTGCAAGTTAAAGAGAAAATTAAAGTCAAAGATTTTCTAAAAAAGGATCAGATGCAGTGCCACATATAATGTACTAATTTAGCAATACTATGTGTTTATGCTAGTGACATCAAAATACATTGATTTAAAGATGTGATACTATCTCTAATAAACTCTTGAAAATACATTGAAAAACATAGTTATAGTATCTTTTTGGTTTGCACATGCTACTCAAGTGTAGTGTTAAGTGATTAAAACTATATGACAAAACTTCAACTCATGGTTTTTCTTTGTGAAGTTGTATCCAAATTGTTGGTATGTACAAATTGAGCTATATAGTATATCAGCAAATCATATACTATATGGTTCAAAGCAAAGCTCGAGAAGCTTGTGCACACACACATATATAGCTTATAGGTTTATATCATTACGATAAAGATTTTAGTCGTCTCGCCGACTTTTACTAAATTTGGAAATAAAACTATTAATATAGTACTACGTAATACTTGGTCATTGTAGTGATGCTACAACCAGAACCACAAATGAAGGTTGCTTACACTCCATCCATATCCATGTCAGGCATTGATTCTAAAAGTTGTTTTACTTTTTCATTATTTGCTCTATTGTAATGACAATCAATTCTAGTTCAGAAAATAAAGGATAACAAGTTTGAACATCTAGTAAAAATATTCTTTACTACTCCGTGGCGCAATGGGATGAAGATAGAGATGAGGTTAAGGTCGAGGTTGGAGCGGAGGTTGAAGCTTATATTATAAGACGAAAACTAAAGCTTATATTATTATAAAAGCTGTTTGATGAATTAGTTGAAGTTGAAGTGTTAATGTCAATGACATAAAAATATATCAATTTAAATTCATATATAATATTGAACCAAAACGGTGACATTGCTCCACTAATGATCAATAATTTTGATTTTTGGCAAGCCTTTTTATATGGACTAGGTTTATAGAGTCTTATGACTTATAAAAGCTTTCATACACTTTTATAAACAAAGCTTATTTTAAAAGCTCAAGTTCTTATATGACGTGATAAACTTGATACCAAACATAACCATCGTATGCTTTGGAATATCTACTATTTGTAACTCCAATAAGTCAAGCTAGCCAATTGAGATTGGCATACTATTTAAGGTCTTTTATTCTTCTACCTTTGAGTACAGAATTTATGCCTTATATAGAGTTGGTCGTTGTTCTTCTATGCTTTAATCTTTCGACATCTTAGTTGATTAATATTCTTCTAAATGACGTATACCGAAGCATACATCTATTAATATAACATCTCTTATATCTTCAATTATTCATCTCCAAATGTGGCTTATCCAAAACTTTCAATAATAAGAGTAAAGTTTTTTACACTACAAATGTTGTTCAAAGAATATGCAAGTAGATATCATTTCTTTCAAGTATGTTTACCTCTCACGACGAAACAAACGTAGGAAACATATTATAACTACGTGAGTGGTTACCCATGTCGTCCATGCACTTGACACTTTGTAACTAACCGGTCCTTTGACCAAACGGGCATTGGTTTTTTTATGAAGTTATGTTAGTATTAGTGTCGAGTCTAGTTAATACGATAAGTAAAAGGTAGCTAAGTATTTTTTTTGATATAGCTTTGTATTAGGAATGTGTTTGTGCCGGTTTAGGTTGGGCCTAGGGTTTTCTAGCCCACCTATGGTATGTTAACCGACCCCCTCACCCTATAAAAGGAGGTGAGGGGGTGATGGACTAGATACGCATTCTTATATTCTTTCCTTTGTAACCGAGTTCGAGGTTTTGTGGTAATACAATATAATCATTCGGTTATACTTTTTGGGGTTTCGTTTCTTCTATTCTTCACAGAAGTCGATTGACTTTGTGTCTTCGTTACTTGTGTCAACTGAAGCTAAAGCTTCACGTTTTCGTTTTCGACGATCCGGTTTTGTTGACGGCAAGATTTCAACAAGTGATATCAAGAGCTACGGTGTTTGTGGTCTTGGATCGTTCAGTAGAGAAGGTTTACAGGTGCGAGAGGTAGAAGACGAGCCGATGAAGAAGAAATAATAAAGAAAAAAAACTCAGTGATTGGTTGGTGTTTCTATAGGTCACGTGGGTGTTTTTATATCACAAAGGGGAAAAGGGTTTATCTAAAAAATCAATTTTGCAAGAAGGATATACTAAAACAACAAAAGACTAAAGAATATGTCGTCGCTAGCGAAGTTTGACGTCGAAAAATTCAACAGGTCTAATGACTTCGGGTTGTGGCGTGTGAAGATGCGGTATCCATTAATTCAACATGGTTGGGAGGCTGCGTTAGATTCATTCCCGGGAACCATGACTGACGCTGATAAAACTGCGACGTTGAAGACGGATGTCTATAAGAAAGCACACAGTGCCTTACTCTTGTGCTTGGATAATAAGGTGTTGAGGGAAGTCAACAAAGAAGATTCTGCTGCGGGTGTTTGGTTAAAGTTAGAGACTTTTTATATGACAAAGTCTTTAGCCAATAAATTGTACTTGAAGAAGAATCTGTTCACTTTCTACATAGATTCAGGTAAGAAATTATCTGAACATATAGATGAGTTTAATAAGTTGATCGGTGACTTGGCGAATATAGATGTTGATATTGATGACGAAGATCAAGCACTCATGTTACTTACGTCATTACCATCTTTATATGATAACTTTGTGGAGACATTGCTTTATGGAAGAGAGTCGCTCACTTTGGAAGATGTCTTGTCTAGCCTTAATTCACGGGAGTTGAAAAAAAGGACAGATGCAAAGGATGATGGTGATAGGTTATATGTAAGGTCGGATCATCGGGGTAATCAAGGACGTGGTAGTTCGCGATCGAAGTCGAAAGGTAAAGGAACTTATAAACTAAAGTGTTACATATGCTATTCTGAGGATCACCTAAAGAAAGACTGACAAAAAGGAACAAGAAGAAATCAACTGGCTTTGTCAAGAAGAATACGGGACAGGGTTCTGGTATGCATTCTGAGGGTTATGAAAATGGTGACTTATTTATGGCGGTGAGTGAGGAGAGGTTCTTAAAGTAGATCATGAACTCTGGTGGCTCCTTTCACATGACGCCTAGGATGGACTTCTTGTTTGACTTTAAGGAGTTCAATGGTGGTACGGTTTTGCTCGGTGATAATAGAGCATGTGCCATCATGGGAATAGGGAAGGTGAGAGTACAAATGAAAAATGGTTCAAGTTTTGTGCTTGAGAATGTGTGTTACATTCCTTTTTTTTTAACGGCAATTTGTGGCTACATGGCCCCTAGCCCAGAATGCGTAGCGAGCCCACACAACCAGGTTGGGTCCAGCCCAGAAGGTAATGGCACCCTTCCTTTTACACACGCGGGAGGAAACCCCTATCGCCCTAGTCAAGACTCGAACATGAGACCTTGCCTAGGAGGGTAAAACCTCCATACCATTTGACCAAATGCCCGTTGGTTGTGTGTTACATTCCTGAGTTGAAGAGAAATTTGATATCTTTGGGCACTCTGGATCGAGAGGGCTATACCGTGAAGTTGCAGTATGGAAGAGTAAAGGTGATCAAGGGTTCTTTGATGGTTTTGTCAGGAACTATGAAGGGAAATTGTGTGTACTCCTTGGATGGTTGGGCTGAATCGGGTGTGGCAAAAACACCTGGGTCATATTAGTAAAGCAGGCTTGCATGAACTGGAAAAAAGAGAGGTGCTTAGAAATAAAGGTCTAGGTAAGCTTGAATTCTGTGAAAATTGTGTTCTTGGAAAATCGACCAGGGTGAGTTTTGGTCGAGGTCAACATACGACAGAGGGAGTTATAGACTATGTCCATGCGGATCTCTAGGGTCCTTCTCGAGTGGAATCGATGAGTGGTTGCCGATACTTTTTATCGATTGTTGATGATTATTCGAGGAGGGTTTGGGTTCATTTTCTTAGACACAAGAATGAGGCGTTCAAGGAGTGGAAGAAGTTAGTGGAAAACCAGACAGGTAGAAAACTAAATAAACTACGAAAGGATAACGGTTTGGAGTTTTATAATCAGGAAATTAATAACTTGTGCAAGGAGAACGGGATAGCAAGACATTTAACAGTTACAGGAACTCCACAACAGAATGGTCTAGCTAAACGAATGAACATGACGCTCTTGAACAAGGTAAGGTGTTTACTGATTCAGTCTGGTTTTCCAGATTCATTCTGGGCAGAAGCAACGGTAACGGAAGCATATATGATCAATAGGTCTCCATCTACAGCATTGGAGAAGAAGACACCTATGGATTTATGGTCAGGACATCCGACGAATTATGAGATGTTGAGGATATTTGTTTGCGTTGCTTATTCACACATGAATTAGGGGAAGCTAAAGCCTAGAGCTATAAAATGCATATTCTTGAGGTATCCTAATGGTGTGAAGGGATACAGATTATGGAGGATAGATGATGGCAAACCAAAGATAATCATAAATAGGGATGTGGTGTTTAATGAGAGCCTTATGTATAAGGATACTCTCAAGGGTGCTGGTGCTGCAGATTCTGGAAAGGAAGTTGAGTTTGAGGTAGAACTTCAAGGCAGTAGGGTCGAACCAACTGTGGATCCTCATACTAGGGAAAATCTAGGGAATGAAGATGAGGAACAAGATGAAGAGCCTCAACAAAATAATCTGGACAACTATGTTCTGGTACGTAATAAAGCAAAGAGAACAACTACTATACCTGCAAGGTATAGGGATAAAGGTAATGTATCATTGTCTAGACCATCAGGGTCTAAGGTAGATGATTTGGCGACTTATGAATTTGCTATTGCTGAGGAAGAAGATACACATGAACCAATCACTTTCCAGGAGGCAATTAATTCATCTGAAAAGGATGAGTGGGTTCGTGTTATGGAGGAAGAGATGAGTTCTTTAAAGAAGAATCATACTTGGGAGCTGGTCGATCAACCACCTGGTCAGAAGCTGGTAAGCTGTAAGTAGTTGTATAAGATTAAAGAAGCGATTAAAGGCATTCAGAAACCAAGATACAAAGCAAGGCTGGTAGCTTAAGGGTTTACACAGCGACATACATCTATTAGGGTTATTCTCTCATTAACTGCTTGTGAAGATTACGAGTTGGAACAACTTGATGTGAAGACGGCGTTTTTGCATGGTAATCTTGAAGAAACCATTTATATGAGACAGCCACCTGGTTTTGAAGAAGGACCAGGCAACAAGGTATGTTTGTTGAAGAAATCTCTTTATGGTCTTAAGCAGTCCCCAAGGCAGTGGTACAAACGGTTTGATGTGTATATGATCAGCAATGGGTT
>BQNB010047354.1:28264-43170 GCA_026074375.1 Tanacetum coccineum | reverse complement strand
TTCTTGTTTCTCTCTCTACTTTCTCTCTCTAAGTTTTCTTATTATTTTCTAGTATATTGGTAAAGATTAGTGTTGTGTAATGGATTAAATACATGGGATAACACTTAATCATTCAAAAGTAGCCCATCAGTTAGTATTTTTAAGTCCTTAGTGAAAAAAGTGATTCTACCCATTTAGTTGCTTATTTTTTTTGCTTATTTAGTTTAGATCAGCTTATTAGGGATAGGAACCTTTCTGTTTTAGCTTATTTTCCATTTTCACTAGCTTAATTATCTTAAAATGCCAAACAGTTAAGCCCTCTTAGTCATTTAGTTAAAAAAGTAGAAACTGTCACCTTAATTTGCTTATTTCAGCTTATTTTTGAGCTTTTGTAAAAACTCATTTTTTTTAAAAAAAATAATTTTTACAAAAAGGAGAGGCCCAGGCTCGAACCCCAGACCTCCCCGTTCACACACAAGCACCTCAACACCACTCTCTACTACACACAGCGCCCTTGGGTCTTTTCTGTTAGCCTATCACACCAATAATCTTTTATACTTATTTTAGCCTTGTTGCAAATAAGCACTTAACTGCTTATTTCTGGCTTATTTTTAAGCCGAATTTCAAAGCATTTATTTTTCATAGATTCAGCAAGTCTTAAAGTACTTTTCTTCATTTTTTTCAGATTTTTCCATTTACGTTTACTATTTTTAATCATTTTTTCTTTTAAAATCTGTTTTTAATCCATAATAAATTATTAAAAAGTCAAAAAAATAAAATTCTTTTTTTCAAAATTTTCTTTTATCAAATAGAACCTAGGAAAATTAATTTTGCACTCATAGGGTTATTTTTGTAAAAATTTGGTTTTTAAAGAACGGGTTTAAGTCCCGGTTCTCGTTTTTAAGTTTAAATCACTATTAGCTTTCGTTTTTAGGTTTTCTTTAATCGTTTTTGCATTTTAATCGTAGAATTAGAAAAACCAAATCCAAAAATCCTTAATCCATTCAAAAACGCGATCATAAACGTCTTCGATTTTCAATTTGCACCTCGACGGGATTACGACTTCGGGTAGGTTTTGAGAGATTGTGCTTTGGATAAAAGCGAATCTTTTAAAAGCCTCTTGGAATACTTACTATTGATTTTTATCCTTACGTATTTATATTCATATATTTATTTATATTTATATATATGTGTTCGGATCGAATCAAATTTTTGGCGCCACTGCCGGGGAGGTGTAATCGATTATCGTTTCGTTTGAAGATTAGATTTTGAAGACCCTTCCCTTGTGAAGTTATTATTCCTATTTGTGAATATTTTCTTTATTAAAAATATAAAAAACCCAAAAATATTTTTCATTTTCTTTTATTAGTATTAGTATAAGAAAAAAAATCAAGAAAAATCAAAACCATAAAAAAATTTGTCCTTAATCAAGAAATAAAAATCATCATCAATATAATGCTTGCATCTTGAGCATTATCATAATAAGTTTCCGAATAAAAGATTCAAACTTGCCTTTGTGTCACTAGCGACGTACGACTCACCTTTAAAAGTTTAACAAATTCTAAGAGGGGTATAAGGAGGGTTGTTCCGAGGAACTACGACCCTAAAAGAGAAAGGTTTTTAATAGCTTCGCGTTTTCCTACTCGTCCGCTCCTTTGTGCATTTTTCTTTTAAAGAACTACCTTGAAGCTTGTCGATTATTGGTTTAAGTTATTCAATCTCGTTTTGTCCATTAAAATAAATTGTGAAATAAACTGAAAAAACCAAAAATAATTTTCTTTTAATCTTTTTAGTGCATGCGCACTCGTTCTTCTTCTAATCTCGTTGGTAATTCTTCTTCTAATCCAACCACTTCAAACCCGAAACGTCGTAACCGTAGGCGTTCTAATCAAAGAGTCGAACCATTCGCTCTTGAAGAATCACCCGTAGTTACGATGTCCGATCAACGTCCTATGGCGGAATTGCTCCGTGCACCTACCGAGGGTTATGCGGAGACAATCATGGTTCCACCAATTCTTGCTGAGCATTTCGAGCTCAAGCATAGTCTCATTAATATGATGACTTCGGACCAATTCTTCGGACTTGAGAAAGACAATCCTCATGATCACATTCGTTGGTTTAACAAAATACCTTCCACAATAAAATATAAGGATGTGCCTAATTCAGCGATTAAGCTTATGCTATTTCTATTCTCTCTTGCAGGAGCAGCCCGTCGTTGGATCGAAAAAGAACCCCCTCGTTCTATTGTCACTTAGGAAGATCTTGTTTTCAAATTCATTAATGAATTTTTTCCTTCCTCAAGAAAGACAAATCTCCGCAATGAAATTTCCAACTTTGAACAACGTTTTGGTGAATCGTTTCATGAGGCATGGGACTGTTACAAAGATCTCCTTCGTGCTTGCCCTCATCATTATTTTACCGAATTGCACCAACTTGATACCTTCTACAATACCTTAAACCCAACCGACCAAGATTCCTTGAATTCTGCCGCCGGTGGCAATCTTTTGGAAAGAAGTACTCAAGATGTGTTGACGATTATCGAAAACAAATCCAAGGTCCGCAATTCACGAAACAAATCGGTTGTTTCTCAAGTGAAATCAAGTGATGGTAATTCTTCTTCCGATATAGCCAAGCTTACCCATGTAGTAAATCAGCAGAGGAGTGTTGTGACTACCGCTATGATGGCTATTCTTAAACAATTTCAAGCTACCCCACCTCCAGCTTCCGTAAAAGCCGTTGAGGAGATTTGTGTTACTTGCGGTGGTCCTCATCCTTATTATCAGTGTCTCGCCGCCGATGGCAACACTTTCCTGGAATATCGGGATAATATTCAAGGATACGTTGCAGCAGCCGCAGGTAACTACAATCAGGGTAATGCCGGTTATCGTCCTCCAGGTGTGGTTAATCAAACAAGACCACCGGGTTTTGTTTAACAAAACGGGCAAAATAATCAAAACCGTTTTAGCCAACCTCAAGGATATAACCGAGGAAACAATTTCAATCAAAATGCAAATTATCAAGCTCCAATTCAACAAAACCAAAATGTTCCTTTAAGTGAGTTGGAAAAATTTAAGAAAATGAATGATGTTAATATGAAAGCCATGCAAGCTCAAATTAATAATGTGAAAAATGAGTTAAGGAATGAAATGCAAAATTCAATTCAAGCTTCAATGTCAAATCAAACTAATGAGCTTAAGAACATGATGGCTAGCTTTTTCCAAATGAACACCGCTTCTACCTCGGGTACGGGATCTCTCCCTAGCAACACCGTTGCTAACCCGAAGGGTGAATTGAAAGCCATCACCACCCGAAGTGGTCTTGTTCTTGATGGACCTACCGTTCCTATACCTCCTCCATTCATTAATCCGGAGGAGGATGAACGTGTAGAGGAGACTTTAACGGACCCGGAACATGGTGAGTATACCATTAAGGTCCCACCTCCTCAAGTCCAAAAAGCTAAACCTCCTTCTCAAAGAAACTTTGTGATTCACCAAAGGGATCCTCGTTATCCTCATATTCCTTATCCGTCAAGAATGAATCATGAAAAACAAAAAGAAAAAGATGAAGTTCAAATTCATAAATTTTGGCAAATGTTTAAACAACTTCATATCAATATCTCTCTTGCCGATGCTTTGATTCTTATTCCTAAGTACCAAAAGATGCTCAAGTCTCTCCTTTCCAACAAGGAGAAACTTATTGAATTGGCAAACACACCCCTTAATGAAAATTGCTCAGCGGTTATCCTTAAGAAGCTTCCCGAAAAGCTAGGTGACCCTGGGAAATTTCTCATTCCGTGTGGTTTTAGTGAGCTCAAGTGCAAAGCCCTAGCCGATCTAGGTGCTAGCATAAACTTGATGCCACTCTCGGTGTGGAAAAAGTTAGGATTACCCGAGCTTATTTCCACCCAAATGACTCCGAAAGGAATTGCAAGAGATGTCTTTGTTCCGGTTGGAAAGTTCACATTCCCAGCTGATTTTGTCATTGTTGATTATGAAAGCGATCCGCGAGTCCCCCTCATTTTGGGAAGACCATTCTTACGGACCGCTCGTGCTTTAATTGACGTTCATGGAGAAGAAATGATTCTCCGTGACGGAAATGAAAGATTAATCTTGAACATGAGAAATGACACTTCAAGCTATTCAAACGAACCTCATCAAGAATCAATCAACATGATTGATGTCTACAATGTTTCACATGAGGAATATCGTGAAGATTTGTTTGCAACAAATCATCTAAGTGGCAATCCCACTTCTTCTCTCACTTCTTATCCCGACTTAACTTCACCGGAAGTTAATGATGATATCTTTGATCCGGAGGAAGACATTATTGAGAACTTGCTAAATCTTGATAAAACCAAAGATCTCCCTCCGTATCATGATAATCAATCGAGTGGCAATCCCACTCCAATTTCAGAACCCAGGACCAAGTCTTCTTCTCGTCCCCATACATTAATTCCCCTCGAAGAAAGTGATTTAATTTGAAGAATCGGAAGCTTATCTCCAAGTGAATTCATTTCCACTGGGAATTAGTAAACCCTTTAACTCTTCTCCCTCCTTTCATAATCTTAAGTGGCAGTACCACTTCTTCTTCACCTAGTCTCCACCATTTATGAGATTAGCGACTATTTTCTTGAGGGTGTCGCCGATGAACTCGCTCTATATTCACACTTTTCCCCACCAGGAAATGATGATCTTTCCTTTGATGTCGAATCCGACCTTCGAGAATTAGAGTATTTGCTTAACCATGATCCTATCAAGGAAATGGATTCTATTCTCGAAGATTCGGTTGATGAAAATTCTCTTGATGGCAATCTTGATGATACCATTTCTAAGATGTTCAACCCGATGAACAATGACTCATAAATACTCACTCCCACCATATGGGATGATTATATGATAACCTTTTTAATCTTGAAGACCATTTATGATGATACTTAAGATTGATACCCTTTACGCTAAGAAGAGAAAAGTCAAAAAAATTGATTTATCTAAAATCTTGATTGATGAACTTTGATCCACCTGGATCAAGTGATTTCCCTTCCTTTTCCGAGTGTGAGCTCGATTTTCTATGAGGATGTTTCCGAGATGATGCTTTGCCTTCGACCTACAACGAGGAAAAGATATTTTAATCCGGGGGGGGTTATTTTTTTATTAGTTTATATTAACTCATTCATAGAAAACCTCTTTGAAGTGTCGCCAATGTTGTAACACCGGAAAAGAATGTACTAAAGACCACTAATGCTTCTTTAATTCTTGAGGATTTTTAATCCTCCTCAATTATGAACTAAATCCTTTCCACAAGGAAGTTTTCCCAGGGCTCGAAGGGCTTACTCCGTTTTCATCCGATAAATAGAAAAAAGTGTATATCCTCGGGATTCTCACTTCTAAAAAAGTTCATACTTCCTCATTCTCCCGGAAGTATCCTCATCGGGGCCCTAAAGCATTCAAAGTCATTAAAATTTTTTGAAAACCCGATGGGAGAATTTTTCCTTGCTCTTACGGAGGACTAATTCGTAGTCTTTGATGTTTCCCTGTCTCCATTTCTAACCCCCTTGAAAAGTTTCAAGTATGGGGGGATTGGTCAATCTAAGTGACCTAAAACAAGCACTTCGTGTGTGGCAACCCCCATAGCTTATCCTAGTATATACGTATAGTATGGAAGTTAGTAGTTAATGAATAATGTTTTTTGTTGTTGAGAAGCTCGCCCTTTATTCCGATAAACCAAAGCTTATCGATTACGTTTATCTTTAAGCAATATCCTAATAAATAGCTTAGGATGTGCGTAAGACCTTTTTAAAACATCGAGGGACAAATGTTTTTAATCTAGTATGGGGGGATCTTTCGATTGATTGAAATCGCAGCCGTTGTTTTCACGGAACCCGTTTTACCACTAAAATTTCAAAAAAAAAAAAAAATGAAAATTTAAAAAATTTCAAAAATAAAATAATGTTTTTGTCACAATTTTGACTTTCCTGCTGGGTAGAATAAGAATAAATTTTTGACTCGATCGAGCGTGTTGAGCTCTAGCTTGTTCCTTAACTTTTAGACTAATCATAATCGCGAAAATTCGCGAAGAACGAAAATTAAAGAGTAAAGTGTGAGTTTATATGCTAAATAAGGATTATTTGGAAATCTTAAGAGCTCATGTGTGTAATTTGTGGCTTTTTCTCCCATAAGCTTCTAACCGGACTAATAATACGTGCTATTTTTGAAAATTAAACTTAAATCAACAATTTTTGAAGCATAGTCTATATCAATAATTTTAGTTCAAATTTATACTTAAATTTGCTAAAACAAAA
Source organism: Tanacetum coccineum (assembly GCA_026074375.1). NCBI lineage: Eukaryota > Viridiplantae > Streptophyta > Magnoliopsida > Asterales > Asteraceae > Tanacetum > Tanacetum coccineum. Next base: position 36,893 of record BQNB010047354.1, on the reverse strand, counting down.
TTTTCTCTATATCATGGTATTATATGTCTCTAAAAAAATGAGTAATAATTATAAACTGTGGGCTGATAAAAGTTTGTTGCATCTTGCCGGCTCACAACCGATGTTGCAGCCTTCTAAAGAAAGCCCATAGTAAGAATAATAATCCGAGACTGATAAACCGTTTGCTACATCGTTGCCCGGCTCACACCGCATGTTGCAGCCTTCTAAAAGGTCGAAGGATTCCTTAAGAATGAATAATTGTATTAAGTGTAGGTTAACATGAAAGAATAAAATATAGGGAAAATCGCTTTTCTTAATTTAAATATGCTTATGAACTAAGACTATTTTATTTTAAAGATTTTTCCTAAATAAGCTATACATATTATCGGGAAACCTAAAGAGTTTTTGAAACCAACGGTTCGATGCGAGTCCCGATAACTATCTCTGTGAGGTGTCAAAACCTGGTCACTAAGCCGCTAAGGTGGGATTGCCGAGACGAAAAGTTCGCTACATGGGATATCCTCGCCCTCAAGACTTATTATTCTCGGGTGGAACGTGAAGCATAGTATTTTGCAAAACTTTGATCCATAGTTGAAATTCCGAAATGCACATTCCACCTGATATAGAAAATTGTCGGGAGTGAAAAGTCACAGTTGCAAATATAAGTAGAGTGTAAGCAATCTTAACTCATATTTACGTGATTTGTCGTTTTTAAGCTTGGTTTGGAATAAGTGAAAAGTCGGGGACGATGAATTTATCCTTTTAGGGGCATTTTAGGATTGAAATGCATCTTGTTCTATGATCCCTAAAAGTTATAAAAATACCGAAAGACAAATATATTAGTATAAAAATAGAAAATGAAAAATAACAAAATATCGTAGAATAATGTATATATTTATGAATGGTCAAAATGGGACTTTTCGAAGCTATTGATTTTAAATTCCCCTTAACGAACACTTAGCTACTTTTCGAGGTTATTAGTCGAGGGGGATTGAGATTCTTAGTTTTCTAAGTGCTTATTAGTAGCATTATGTGAGGACATGCAATAGTTTAGTATGGGGTATTTTGGTATGTGCTTAATTATACATACCGTTTTCCATTTAAACCGGACTTAAATGACCAAAAACGTACAAAAAATACATTGTATTTGTATGTTTTCATTTGTATTGTGCAGGAAACGGATATCCGAGAAAAGGACGAAAAATCAAGCAAAAACGGACAAAATCGAGCACGGAATGGAAAAGCATGGAAAAGCCAAAGTTAAGTCAAAACCAAAAAGTCAACCAAGGAAAAGTCAAAGGTCAAACCCAAAGCCGTAACCAAAGAAATGTTAAATGGGCCCACTCGAACCCATTTAATGGGCCGGGTCAACCCATTTACACATTATGAAGACCAAAGGCCCAATACCCCTTGATATATTTAAACCTGGAGCCCTAATACAAAAACCATAAGCCCCAAGTCACCTTAACTGCTTTAACCCCTAAAACCCATTACATCAAAACATCGTTTTGTCCCATAGGGACTAGTGTGTACATAATACCGATACCACAATCAAGGGTCATTATTGCCAAACCATAAAAAGTTTTACACCACAAAGGACTTAAACTGAAATAACATATATAAAACAGAGGGGCCATTTATGTCGATTCATCAAACTTTCTCCCCTGCACAAACAAAACACACATAAACCCCACTTTCCCTCCCTACTGTTCACTGCCCTTGTCCCCCCCCCCCCCCACCTCCGAACACGTTCAATAAAACCACAAAAACCCATTACACCACCCTTCCCCGCCCCTACATGGCCTCAAGACACCTTGGCAATCCCTTGTATGCTTATTGGACAAAGAATTTGAAGGGTTAGGATCGTATGACTTTGGGACCAAGAAAAATGAAAGGCCAAGATCAACTTTGTGCTTTCCCTCACACAACAAACACACTCCTCAACTGTCTCAGGGAAGAAACACATGAAGAGCTCAAGAACTCAGTATTTATAGGACCCTAGAATATCATTTTACCTCGTGTCGAGTTTTTTGGAATTTAAGCACTCTTGGTTTTAACCAAATCTTGTACCATTTTAAATACTTGTCTTTTTAGAATACATAGTCGTTTTTCAATATAAAGTCATGTTAATCTTTCCTTGTCATTTAAATTACTTGCATTTTAAATTAATGTCATTTACAAGCTTTTCTTTAATACTTGTCATTTAAGCTTTCTTGTATTTAAATACTTATTCTTAAGCCTTAATATAAGTTTTTGTGTCATTAGGAACTTATATTAAAGTCTGTTTTACTTTCTATAAAAAAATTCTAAAAATTCAAAAAATACCAAAAGTCTGTCAAGCATTGGAGCATGGTTTATAAGGGATGGCCATTGGTTTAGAGCTTATGGTAAGCATCTAGGTTTGTTTTTAAGCTTTTTGAAAGCTTATTTCGTAGCCATAAACATAGGACCTTTGTAAGTTTCCTTTTTAAAATTTTGCTTATTTTTACTATTCATTTGCTTATTTTGTGCTTATTGTTGCTTATCCTGCTTATTTATGTTCTTTTATTGCTTATTTGTCTTTATTTCTGCTTTGTTATCATTTGTTTAAGTTTTTGCTTTTAAACTGTCATTATATGCCATAAATTGCTTATTTATTTTTTGCTTAATTTAGTGCTTATTTGTTAATGAATTTTGTTTGTTTGTGCTTAATGATGCTTTGTAACTATCTGTTTTTAAGTTTCTTGGCTTAAATCTTTGAAAATCAGCTTTAAATTTGGATTTCAATACTTAAAGGGGTGTTTGGCACAAGTGGTCAAACGGGTCAAAACAAGTTTAAAAGCCATTGGGTCATTTGGCCACCTTTGGCAAGTCTTTTTAAGCTGTTTTATATTTAGTTTCAAAATTTTTTAGGTCTTAAGTTTAGTTTTGAGTCTTTCCCAATAGGCCCTTGAAATCTGTCTTGATAAAACACTTTCTAAGTGCTTATTTGGATTTGCTTTTAAAACAAGTTTTTTAGTGTTGTTTTATAAGTGTTTTAAGTGTCAAAACTCAGTAGTGTAGAGTCTTTTTGGTTTACTTATGATTTGTTAAAATCTGTCCAGGTTTTGTCAAAATATCTTTGAGTCTAAAAAGTTCCTTTTTCATTGACCAAATTCAGATGCTCAAAATTAGTGTTAGCTTTTGAAAATTTGTGCACAAGCTCTCTTGTTGGTGTTTTCAACCTGTTTTAACTTGATTTTAAATTTTGAGCTCATTTGCTAGCTTATTGTATAGGCTGCATAAGCCATATTTTTCTTAAGTAGACCAATAATCAGCAAATGCTGATTAAGGACAACACCTTTCACAGCCCTTTTTGTAGCTTTTATTTGTTTCAAATTTTAATATTTTTGCCTTTTTAGATATCCCTTAAGCTGGTCTACAAGCTCATATGAGCCCCATCCCCTAAGGTTCACTCTAAGAAGCTTAAATTTAAGCCAAAAAGGTGCCCTTAGGGCTGTGTAACCATAAGTTTGTGCCATTTGCTTATCTGTCTGTTGTGGGCTTATTTGCTTTATTACTTGTGCTTATTTTTGTTCATAGTAGCTTATTAGGTGTAGGTTTATAGCTGCCTTTGCTTATTAGTTTTTTTTATTAGCTTAATCATTCAAAAGTAGCCCATCAGTTAGCATTTTTAAGTCCTTAGTGAAAAAAGTGATTCTGCCCATTTAGTTGCTTATTTTTCTTTGCTTATTTAGTTTAGATTAGCTTATTAGGGATAGGAACCTTTCTGTTTTAGCTTATTTTCCATTTTCACTAGCTTAATTATCTTAAAATGCCAAACAGTTAAGCCCTCTTAGTCATTTAGTTAAAAAAGTAGAAACTGTCACCTTAATTTGCTTATTTCAGCTTATTTTTGAGCTTTTGTAAAAACTCATTTTTTAAAACTTTCTTATTTTGTCCTGTTTTATAACTTTGCAAAAAGAAAATTAAAAAAAATAATTTTTACAAAAAGGAGAGGCCCAGGCTCGAACCCCAGACCTCCCCCTTCACACACAAGCACCTCACACACAAGCACCGGTCACCTTAAGGTGATATCATAAGATTTTAAGTTTCTTCAAAAGTTAGTCGATGATAAATTACGTTAAATATATAACGTAATTGTTTTATAATGCGCCGAATGATGATAATAACATGAAATGTGCGTTTTAATAAAAAATCGAGTTTTATAATATTATAATATTTTTATAAATTTTATATAAAAATATATATTTTAAGTTTTCAAGTTTTGCAAAAATGCAATATATACCCTTGGTTTATAAACTTTTTAGACAGTTTAGCCCTTTATATATAAAAGATAATATAAGTTAACCTTTAACTTTAGAACTTGCAAGGATAGTTCCTTATAGTTTATAACTTTGAATAATACATTTTCAATCCTCTCTAGTTATAAATTTCAACAAATTTACGATATATACCCCTTGCAAGAAATAATTTAAACAAATCAAGTCCAAAAAGCCTATGCAAGGGTTATATTAAGGATTTTTTAGGGTTTTTAATAAAAAACGCATGGGTTTGAGGATTCAAGGCTTTAACAAGAGTTCCATAATATGATCTAAGAGTATTTGAACATTCTATTACAGATTATAAGTATTATTGAATAATTTTTGAGCTAAACTTGAGCGTAAAATGGGTCCGAAATGTGGTTTTTTGCGTTCGTAACGCCTAGTAACGACTTCAAGGGCTTCTTTTTCTTGATTCTTGGATTCTATTATGAGCTTAGGGACTTATATTGATCTTCTATTGCTGCTAGGGAATGGTTAGAACTCGATTTGAGTATGTGAGATGAGTTTTGAGGGATGATTTGAAAGGGTTGCTTGGTTCATGTATTTATATGGTGAAAAGACCCTTAATGCACAAGTTTAATTAGTGTAAGATATCTAGGGCTATAGTAGTGAGTATTGAGGGCTAGGAGGGTGAGTAATATAAGCTAGAAACTAGATATGTGATGTGGAAGGGGGTTTGGAGGCCACAGCTAGGATATGGAGAAAAGGAGGTGACAAACCACCTTGGTGGCCAATTATATTAGCAGGGAGGTGATGAAAGTGCTTTCTAGGCTACTTTGTGACATAAGGGCGAGGTCATGGAGGTGCTTGGATGGGTGCTTGGTTTAAAAATGGGTATCGGGTTGGTTTAGGGTTCGGTTTAGGGTTTTGGACTTTTAGATTGAGTTAGGGTTAGGGTTTAGGATATATTAAGGTTTAGGATTAGTGTTAGGATTAAGATTAGGGCTTAGGATTACGGTTTAGGGATTAGTTTTAGGTTTAGGGTTTAGTTTTTTGGTTGGAAGTGAAATTAGGGTTTAGGGTTTCGTTTTTAGGGTTTAGGGTTTTAGATTAGGGTTTAGAATGAATTAGAGTTTAGGTTTAAGGTTTAAAAGTCATGAATTAAGTGCTTATAACTTGTGTTAAAGTGGTGGTAAGAAACCAAAATGATTTAGGAGGTAAAATGACTTAATTTGACTTTCTTGTATTATTGACTTGTACATTGAACTTTAGAAAGTTGTAACTTGATTTAGGAGGGAAATGATATTCAAATGTTGTGCTATGATATTTGTACACATGCTTTAAAGGCTTGAACATTCATTTTATATGTATACATTACATATAATTAGGGTTTTGATATAAACGTTAACGTTTAATGCTTGTTTTGAAATAACGTTTTGAAAAGTCTATTAAATGGATAATGTACTTGGTAAAATAATATTAAGATATAGACTTGACATATTAGGATGTTTACATGATGTATACATAGATAGAGATGACATTGGTAGAGGTTGCGTGAGCTCGTTTACTTTAGAGATGCAAGTTACGTTGCATAATGAGATAAAGCAAAAAATTTCCCTGTAAAAAGGTAGTATATATATAATAGATGGATATTACAGTGCATCTAATTTAATAGATGGATAATTACATTGATGAAAATTGCGGGTTGTTATACTTTATCTTTCAATTTCATCCAATTTTGTTCTTAATTAAAATTGAGTATTTTTTCATTTTTTTTGTGTCCTTTATATTCTTGTAATTAGGTCTAGGAAATTCATAACTACAATGATCCCCGTAGTAATAGGAATTTGAAAATTTCCAATAGGATTGAACCTCAAAAAAAAAAATTGGGTTGAAATTTTCATAAGAATGTATATACATTTTCAAACTTTTAAAAAAAAGGGAAATTTCAAAACAAAAACCTATACATTGTTGATTCACGTCAAAAACACGTTAAAATGATCGTATATTGATTATCGAAACATACATATCTCAATATATATTTTTTGACATCATTAGTCAAGGTTTTTAAAAATTAAAGGGGTGTTTGGATCATTTCCTAGGATCATGGTCTAGAGTCGAAATGACCATCACTACATTTTTGTCAACTGTATAGACACATAACGAACTTGTATTAGTCATCAAGATATATAATTCATATATATATATATATATATATATATATATATATATATATATATATATATATATATATATATATATATATATATATATGAATATTAAATTCAAATTCCTAAATTAGTGGCGAATTTGGTTTAACATTCAAATTTATAGTCCTTTAGTTAAAAACTTTATTTCATTTTTGTTAAGTCACATATAATGAACTCATATTAGTCGACGAAATATACAACTTAATGTATATTTTTTGAAAATCTTAGTCAAGTCTTGTGTTAATAAAGGAGCGTTTGGATCATTTCCTAGAAATTTAATCTAAGATCGAAATAATCCATACTCTACTTATTTAGCATCGAAACACTTGACAAGATTATACTAGGTGTCGAAATATATAATTAATATATATTTTTCGATACTCTAGATTGAGTCAAAAAGAAATTAAGGAACGTTTGGATTACTTCTTAGGTTTTTATTTTTAGAGTCAAAGTAATTTTTGTTCTACATATGTTGCTTTTAAAACGTCATTTTATATATATATTTCTCGTAGTAATATTTTATTTTGTTGTTGTCTTGTTTAGGTGATAAACATGCCTCGAGCAATTATTGGTGATACATCCCGTACCATATCATATATTCCTAAAGTATCTAAAATACCCGAATTCTCTCCCGTCCTTGCTCAATTTTATAAACCAATCGAAAACCGTTGCATTCACGAGGGTCGAGTCGTGGATAAACTCTATTACAAATCCAACGGCATTGAGCGATTGTTCACCAAAGTTCGCTTCAATTGTCTTTTTGAGATTAATGAACCAATCGTTCCTCGATTCATTATAGACTTTTATAGTCAAGTCAAAGTCCAAACCGATGAGTACTGTTATCTTCTAACATCATTCATGATCCAACATGAATTCATCACTCTCTCACTCGCACAATTCGGTCAAATTCTCAGAATCCCATAGAATGGCCAAGCCGTCTTCACCAATGAATAGGATCTTGCATCTCTTGCATATTCCTAAGAGACTGAGGGACCATATCATATCGATCTTCCTACTCCTAACGATATTTGTCGATTCTCCAATTGGAACGTATCGAGTTGAACCACACCATCAAAAGCCAAAATGTCACTCCCACTCCTAATCAAATTTTTACCAAAGAATAAAGACAAGACATGAAGCGTTGGGAAGAACTCATTCGTGAGAATGTGTTCGGACTAGGAGGCCATCAGGACCATCTTTCGGTTAGTCTTTCTTACATGTTGTATTGTATTGTTGCTGAAGAACAATATAATCTTACTTATTTCTTTGTCAAACGAATCAAATGTGCTTGGGCTACTCCAACCGCCAATCTTCCTTACGGCATGTTCTTGACTCGTCTCTATCGACATGTCATGGAACATTATCCTTATATTGACAATGGAATTTACAATGTCGTTGACCGAGTCATGCGCCCACTCGCTCTAAAACAAACCTGAAAACCCCGAAGTGATCGTGGAAAAGCCCGTCACTCCGTCTCATCAACATCCGCCCATCATAACTATGGATCTTCATCTCACCATGGAGATGATGATGAGGATGATGGTGCTTCTCGTGCTAGTACCCCATATCCTACCACCCATCTTAACTCCCTTCATCCACTCAATTACCAAAGATACGACATTCCTACTTCCTCTCAACAAGATGATAATCTTCTCTTCGAGCGACAAACCAACTTGCTAAATCAAACGTAACAAATCCATGTGGAAGTTAGAGGTGGATTCAAATCATTTAGCAAAGCATTATGAGGAGTCTTCAGAAAAAAAGAAATGAAGATGTTGAATGATGATTATCTCGGTAGAATAATTTGTTTAGGACTTTGTGTGAACTTATGTTTATGTTTAATTATTTGTGTGATGACAACCCGACTTAGTCAAAAGGATGTGAACTTGTTTAGCTTTCTTAAAACCTCTAATTATTATGTGTTATTAGTATGTTCTTTATGTTTAGCTTTATCTCATATATCTAAACTAGTTGCATGCATATATGATATATTTGTTTCATGCATATATATGTTCTCATAGGACTTGCTGCAAATTAATCACCAAAACAAAACTTTTCTTACAAAATTTTAGCAAAAATAAAATTTTTAGTCGTTTGAAAAGTATCAGATGGGCGAAGGGTGGTCCCCTTATCAATAAGGAGGCCGGCCATCTAGTTCATGGGATTTACTGTTTCTTTCTGCTTTTTTTACTCTCT
>BQNB010047354.1:0-26804 GCA_026074375.1 Tanacetum coccineum | reverse complement strand
TTAAACAAAATATCATATTTTTTCTTATTTAAACAAAATATCATATTTTTTTCTCATTTAAACCAAATATCATATTTTTTCTATTATAAATGTTTGTACGATTTTAATTTACGTAATACGTAATAGATATTTTAAATTTATAAAAGTTATAAAAATATATTTTTCGTCTTTTTGTCGGGTATTAAAATAATAATATTTATTATTTTGTCTTTTTTCAATATTAAGAAAATATTTGGAATATTTATATAAATATGTATTTAATTTATTTAATCAACCTAAATGTGAATATTATTTCTTATGTACAAAAATAATAAGTTTTAGTCTTTTAGTCGAGATTTATAAAAATAAGTTTTTAAAATAATTCTAGTATAGAAATTTTATAAAATTTCGACATGACCCGTTCGTATATATTAGTTTTCTAAAATCATAGACTTTTATCCAAAACACTTTCAAAAACCCATTTCACAAATCGCCAACTCATTATGCTAATATATCCCCTTAAAAGTAAGCCAAAAACCTTAACGGACCCTTATTGGGCTTTTAGGCCCAATAAGTCTAAACGAAATATATAGATTACTAAAAGTCGAAAATTAATCCAATAAGTAAATAAATAAACAATAAGCTTTTAGCTTAATAATTAAGTTGCACAAATAAGCCACCAAATAAGCCAAGCCATGGCTTATAGCCCACGGTTTGGGCTTGGTTTTGGGCCGAGACCCACAAAAACCAAACTAACACTTTTGGACTTATTTATTAAGCCCGTTAAGCTTAAACCATATAAGTTGTCAAATAAGCTATGAAAATAAGTTTAGAAAAACAAGACAAATACAAATAAGCATAAAGTTCAAACCTTTATGTTCGACGCATATAAGCACACAAATAAGCTCTAGCACCCGTGCCTAATCCTCGCCAAGAAGCACGTGGTAAGTGAAGTATTTTACACTGATCCCCGAGGGGAGGTCAATGCCCATTTCCTCCATTCTACGTTCGAGCTCTTGATGGATTTGAGGCAAAAGTTCCTCAGAGGGCTGCCCCCGGAATGCGTCTGAATCAAACGAGGGACTAAACGAGAACGTATTGAAATTAGAGGTGGAACTACTTGGGGCCTTTGCTGAAAGGCTTCATTCAGATGGAGAAGATTCTGAAAAGGAAATCTCTACCCAATCTGAAGGGTGTGAAGTCCTAAATAAACTGATCTTCGATTAGCTTGTTAAAGCTTAATTTACCTGGATAAATTCAAACTAACTATAAGAGAAACTATGATTGTGAATACTACAAGTTATGTGGAATCTAACTTGTGATACTAAGAAGAACAATGAATACTAAACTTGAATATATTGATTGCAAATATTCTGCTAAGGTTACAGAATAACTAACTATGAAATTGATTATATTTCTAACTATGCCGTAGGGTTCCTTTTATACACTAAGGAAAACTCTAATGGGCTTACAAAATGCGTTAAGTGATCATGCATATCTATTCCTAATATATCTCATGCATATCACATAAGCAGTACTAACTATATAATACTAACAGTACTAATAAACTAACTAACAGTACTAATAAAGTAACATTTTGTACTGGCAGTACTAACTGTAACTAACAGTACTAACTATTACAACTAGCAGTACTAATGACTTAATTTATTTTCTTTAATCTTCAGTAGCAGTATCAATCTTAAACCAGCAGTAGTAAAGTAGTATTGGCAGTAGTAACTTAAAATTCCCAACAAAGAGGAATATCGATTAGGAGCAATTGGATAAAACTCGGATCCATATTGGAAAATTTGAAGTCTTTGTTTCATTTTGAAATGGGTTTAATTTTTCTCTAGCATACCGCTTGCCTATTCAGACTAAGCAGCCCGGTGCGCATAAGCAAAACCAGAAGCCTAAAAGCATTCTAGTTGGAAGAAAGGAGGTAAGGTTTTCCTTACAAATGAAATGGGAATGGAGCTAAAATAAATAATAAGTTTTAGAAAAATCATTTCTTTATAAAAGTTTTACCACGACAACACAACTAATCTTTCCTTTCTTTCTTTCTATTTATTTCAAACCACACATAAACCCTTTTGGGGTTTATGTAATTTTGAAAGCTTTGATTTTTAGCAAACGGCTTGTACAACTAGCTTCTAAATGTAGCAAAGATCAAGGAAGTACAAGTTTTAGTTAAAAAATGAATTTACACGAACAAAGGATTTGGAATATGATCAAGACTAAAGAACACCCCAATTAGTGTTTTAGATACCCAAACTAACTATCAAATCTAACCCCGAATATACTTGAGCTTCCAAAATCTTGATTGAAGTTGAACGATGGTGGTGGTTGGGTGGTGTTTGGCGGTGGATGACCAAAGGAGTGGGAGATGAGAGGGAAAAATGTTGTGTGTGTATTTTAGAGAGAGAAATAGATGAAAATGAGATGAGATTGGAATTAGGTAGGAAAAATAAGGTGTCTAGGATTGTAAGATTTGAACCTAGAACCTTCCTTTGGTGGGAATCCTAGGATGGTAGTCCTTAAAGAGACAAGACTAGCAAGAATTTAGGGATGGTGTTGGAAGGGGGGGGGGACACACCAAGGGGAAACAAGGGGGTTTTTGCCAATCTTTGAAAGTTTGATCATGCTTAAGAATCCTATGCTTCCTTGATATTTATTTCTACTCTCTTAAGATATTTTTAAATGGTATTAACGGTATACGCAAAAACTGAAAACGCGCGATAACTTCAAGTAAAATTCTAAAAATTTAAATATCGATACGAAACATAGAAACGCGACATTTACTAAAAGACTACATAAAATAATAACCCGGAATGCTTTCGGTAACGATCCTCAGATACACGCGGGATAACTTCCCGGTTAAACATAAAATTAACACGAAATTTGATAAAGTCAAACCGAAGTACAAAAAGTCAACGACGGATATTTAGAAATTTTTACGGGTGTTACCTGCATGAGCCGATGTTCCACTTGTTAATCTAAACTGAGCGTATAAACTAGAAGTTATTAGCCCAATCCTTTACTCTAGTTTCTTAATCGATAAGCAGCCCATATCTAAAAAAAAATCAAAATAGCGTCATATATGTTCATGAAATATTTAAGTTGTCCAATTTAAAAAGAAAATTTAGTATAAGAATATTGTGTTTACAACATAAATATGTTAAAAATAAGAGTGTTCGGTATCATAAATTGGCACGGAGCATTATGCTCAGGTGTCACCACATTATGCGACGTTATGATACCAACTAATGTAAAAGACCAACGGCATTGGGTCCAATATTAACCCATCAACGCCTGCAACACCACCACTTTTCAAAAAAATATTAAAAAATGCCCCTAATAGCTAGTTAACGGGCAAACATTCAATTATTTTTTTACTTTTTTAAAAATTTTACACAACCCAATATATATATATCCCTTTTCACATATATTTTTACACACATCTAAAACTTCAAACACATGTTTTATATACTTTTGTTATCGAAAAAAATGTCGAGAAATCCTAACGACGGGTTTTTGAACCTCCTCGATGTTGGCAACCCCAACATGTCTTCTTCGTCAAACCCTTCGACATCCAATGCTCCATTTCTTGGGTTCTCTAGCCAATATGCGATGACTCCCGAGCAACTTTTTCAACAACAACAAGGTTTTTTACAATTTCAACGTGATTTTCAAAGATACAACAAAACCCACCACCAATCCCCCAACAAGAACCACAAACTCAATCGTCAAACTCACTCACACAACCACAAACCGAATCCCAGCCGAAAAGACGAATGAAACGGGCCACAAAAAAGGCAAAGGGTCCGAAACCTTTTCCGAAAAAAATTCCGACGTGTCAGGGATTTCTTTACGTTGGCAACCGGCCGAGGAAACGTTATTTACAAAATGTTACGTTAGAGTTTCTGAGGATCGGAATGTCCAAAATTCACAAATGGGAGAAACATTTTAGTTTTGGGTTTTGAATGAGTTCAACAGGCTAAATTTCCAAAAACGTAACAAGGATATGTATGTTGACAAGCAAATGGCATACGTTGAACCATAACTGCCAAAAGTTCAACGCCATTTACAAACGAAGCCTACGTTTGGGAAAAAGTGGCAAAAACAAATTGGATCGACTTTTCGTGATGAGCATAAAAATACCTCGTTTAGTCAAGAAGAGGCTTGGGAAATTTTGAGATCCCATGCGAAATGGGACGCACCCGACCTGGTTGATTTAACCGGAGACGACCAAGTCCCCGAGGTAAACAACGAGGAGCTATTCGGTCCGGAAGCTAGACCACGTCCTCCCGGCAAACAACGTTGATGAGGTGTCAATATACACTATTTCGGGGTCATTTAACCCCGTAAATCATGCAAATATGCCCAGATTATGTGCTTAATTATTTGTTTTTAGGTTTTTAACACTTGGATGGCATTTGGAGGAAATACACGTGACTTGGGCTCATTTAGAGAAGAAACAGACAAGACTACGGCTCTACACCAAGTATCTTGAAGAACCACGCATACAGAGCGTGGAGACGGCATCGCAAGCATAAAGCGACGCCGTCATGATCTTTCTAGTGATGGCATCGTGGATTTTGTGATGGCGTCAGGACGTAGTCGCCTAAAAGTGGATCTAGAACCATCGACGTGGCGACGGCGTCATGGCTTCAAAGCGACGTCGTTGTGTCATTTTTCCTATATATACAAAACCGATTTTAGTATTTTGAGAGTGTAACTTTGTATAACTTTTAGGAGACGAACCCTAATCATTCTAGCAACTTTTAGGTCGTCTTTAGGGCCTCAAACCCTATTGTAACTACCTTTAATCCATGTTTTAATCAAGTAAGATTGTTTATCTTTAATCATTCAATATGTCTATGTGTTGTTTGATTGATTTATGTTCTTTCTTTCTTTATAACATGCTAGGCTAAACCCTCCTTTGTATTTAATTATGATTGTATGAAACTTAGATTGTAGATCCTTTTAATGTTGCTTCTTGTGATGGATGTGTGCGTTAGGCTTTAGAAAATTAGCCATAAGATATTAAATTGGCATAGATGTCTAGGGAAACGCGAGTGTGTAGAAAGGATACCATCGGTAACAGTCTTTATACTACCTTAACCTTAATATGGTTGATCTATCTTAAGATATTTCAATTGCATTTAATATACTCTTAGGGGCCTTGTAATAGTCTTCATACTACCTTACTTGTGCGTTGCCTTAACAAAATATTAAATAGACGGCGGGTTCGTGTAATTCGTTCATGACTTAGGAAATACTTACACGGATCATCACAAGTGTGACAAAGCAACAGAATTAGGAGAAGCAGTCTAAGGAGTAGTACAAGATTAAGTAAATACATATTTTTATCATAAAGTTATCACTAGTAGATTAGATCATATTTAGTTTTAATTAGTTAAACAAACCAACCTCTCAAACCAATGATTTTTACTGCTTTCTATAAAACAAAAATATAAAAAGAATCTTCTCTCAACCCCGTAGACCTCTGTTAGATCTTGATCGAGCATTCTTAACCTATTCCCTTAGAGAACGATAACAACCCCCGAGTCTTTCTTTTACTACACTACAATGATTAGGTGCACTGCCTAGGGAGTTGTAAAACTTCTTGTTGAAGTCTAACGACAACTAAATCAAGTTTTTGGCGCCGCTGCGTGGGGAATAGTTAGGGTTCGACCATTATTTAACTTAGGTCTACTCGCTTGAATCCTTTCAAGTGAGATTTTATTTTTGTTATATTAGCTTTCTCGTAGTCTATCTTTTCTTTGTGTTATTTGTTTCGTAAATCATTCTCGTCAACCACCATGGGAGACGCGAATCTTATCCGTACTCTTGGAGATTACTCCAGACCTAGCCATGAGGGCTATAGGAACACCATTGAGCTCCCCGAAGGGAACAATGTGGTACCTCTTCGATCCGACACCATTCGGTTGGTGCAAAACGGATGCTCATTCCACGGACTTTGGTCTAAGGATCCAAACCAACATCTTATGGATTTCTTAAAACTTGTGGACTCACTCGACCTTGATGTTGGAAATATGGAAAGAACGCACTTGTGTTTATTTCAATTTTCCCTTCGTGATCAAGCTAGCAAATGGCTTGAACGTCTTCCAGCAGGATCCATCTCCACATGGGAGGATCTTATTACTCATTTCCTTAATCAATTCTTTCCACCGGGAAGGACTGCAAAACTTTGCAATGACATCCTGATGTTCCAACAACATCAAGGAGAGTCTCTTTCTGAAGCATGGACTCGTTTCAAGGACTTACTCTAAAAAGTCCCTCATCATGGCATCGACCTTTGGCTCCAAGTCCAAATCTTTTATGACCATGTCAATCCCGCCACAAGACGAACCATTGACCAATCGGCCGATGGTAAGCTTTGTGACAGAAACAACAAAGAATCCTGGGAATTATTAGAGGACCTCGCCCTCTATGACAACGAAAGTTGGAAAGACCTAAAGGATTTCACTAATCCGGTCAAGGCAACCTCTTTGCCTCAAGATGTCCCGAGTACATCCGACCGTCGTCTCATCGAGCTTGAAAATCAAGTCTAACGCTTGATGGAAGCTCATCTTGCTCCTAAGAAACCTATTCAAGTAAACAAAATCACTTATTCATGTGAGATCTGCAGTGGTCCCTACGACACTCAGTACTGCATGGAAAATCCCGAGCAAAACAATCTTGGTGACACTTACAATCAGTCATGAAAAAGTCTATAACAACCCGCATTTTTGAGTCATTTTACGTCAATAAATATTCAACTATTTATTTTAAAATTTTACGCGTTTACTTTTAATTTCAACTCTTTAGTTAAATCGCGTTAACTAAAAATCAACGTTCAAGGTAAACCAGCATCAAACAAATTAAAGTTTACATCAAACAAGTGTTATATTATTTTTACGAAAATAATTTATAACTTTTCATATTTTATTTGTATACGTTACGTAAAACGTTTACGTTTCGCATTTTGGAACCTTTTTGCGTACATGTAAACCATTCTACCTATCTACACTCAATCAAATACCCACAATTATACCCAATACCCAAAAATTATATCGTTCCTACACTAAACTTATATGTGGCTGGTTCTAGGCACAAATACAACACAAATAATATCTGAACTTTGCTTCTAGAATCATGCATGTACTAAATACTTACACAAGCAACCTTTCTTATATTTTACTAACCACCTTACACAAGCCATGTAATTCTTACACAAAACTACTCCTTCCCTATTCCTAGTCCAATCCAACCGCCCCCCCTACAAACCATGGTTTTGTTTAATGGTTTTGCTAGATATTTTGACTATAAATAAGTCCCTGTTCCAAGTATTCATTCACTTCCCTTATCAAGCTATAAAAATTAAAAAGTTCTCCCTTTTCTAAGCTCAAACCCCACGGCTCATTTTCACTTTCCAAAATAATTCATAGTTTCATTTTAACAAACATTACAAGTATATAAGATTAATTAAAGGGTTATTCCAAGGTGTTTACAAGTAAAGGTTCAAGTAAAATCAAGGGTTTATCAAGAATCAAAGTTAGGGTTTTCAAGAAGAATTAAGGTTTTTATAAAAGGATTTTGGGTTGAAGATTAGGGTTTAATTTTGTGTTCACTTCTACTTTCATTCACACAAGGTTGCATTTTGGATCATACGTGACGTTTCACTCTATTAATTTTCCATAATCAATACATTGCGCTTGAGGTGAGTTTCATGACCCCTATTTTATTTCTTTATAACTGTTTTGGGGGAGAATACATGCTCGTTTACACATTCATTTACATGCTCATTTACAAACTCGTTTACATACATGATTATAACTCGTTTACAAACTTGTTTACATACTCATTTACATACTCGTTTTCATACTCATTTACATATCTCGAGGCGGGATACATTACTCATTTTATAAAAGGAAACAAGTACAACACTTTTCATTGTTTATAATAATTACGTAGATTGCCTAAGTAACGATAACCCACACTACCCATTATCATGAACTGTTAATTACATTGTGTAAGCGCGAGTGTTATAAATAGATCTATTTGGGATTGACATCCCCATCCTGGATTGGTGTCTACAAGGCCAACGGACGTATACCAGGTCGGATTTGGGATGTTACGGGTTGACATCTACACGAGGCATACATTGGCATTAATTTACATCCATTCATGTCGAGCGTCAGTGTCATGAGCTTTGGGAATCGTAATTACATTTTGTGATATTGTATGTGTTATAATGTCATATACTTTGAAATCTTGTGATCCACACTACTTTTACAGAACGTCACTAGTTGTTAAACACTCTTTTATGGTACTGTGGTTAAAGCAGTAAACAATATACTCTTTTGGTCCTACATCTACATTTACATAAATCTATGAACTCACCAACTTCATGTTGACACTTTTAAGCATGTATTTCTTAGGTAAATAGGATGCTTGACATAACCGATGTGCATTAGAGTCCAAATTTTACAATATTACATTCATGGATTTCTTCTTGCATACAAACTATCAAATCTCGTTGTATTATTTTCAGTCTTCCATTATGATGCAAACCTTAAGACAAATGTATATTTCAACTTAATCAACGAGATTACTTTTCAAACGACTCATTTAGAGGTCGTTCTCTCATATCTTGTGCAATGGTATTATGAAGTAACACTCCCGGACATATTTCTGCTGCGACACATTTTAGGGGTGTTACAGATTGGTATTCAGAGCCAAGGTTATAGAGAACTAGGTTGCATATTTTACCTAGATTATAACCGCTTTCACAAACATTGCATCACATCAAACTTTTTCATGTGCATACACACAACTTGCTTACTTGCTTACATGATTTATATACGTGTTTATCTTACATTACGTATATTACTACACATGACTTAGATATATGTTTACTTTCCTTTGCATATATATCTTACATTTTCTTATATAGGAATTATCTATATAAATACTAGGCTTTTCTCAAGACGATATGAATGTCATGACGGTCTTTTAAAACTTTTTATGATTTTACATAATACCATTTTACATAACATTGAAACTTATCATAGTCCGCCGATCCTATTAGTTACCTTACCATGAAACTTCAAGTTTAAACACCCGCCCCATATTGTTGAAACACCTACGTCATCTTGTGACCCGTCTTACCTAGTGAAACCTAAGTTGGAACCATTATAGACTCTATTTCCTTAAGGAATTCACGTTATACTTCCTTTTACATGTTCTTGTACTATGGGAATTATTTTAAATTATCTATCAAACTCATGTGTCATGAAAACTATGTCGATTTTACTTTAACTCTCTAATCATTTATGCAAGCCACTCCTTAAACTATTATAGCCCTTCAAATATTTTTACAACGACTTTACGAACTATTTCACTATCATATGATATGTTGTTTTACAAATCATTGATAATTATCTTGCTATCGCCAAACGAACTAACATTTCATAAACCATTCTATAATCATTTTATAAACTACTCTTACCATCACCTTATGAATCATCTTGTTTTTACTTTATGAGACATGTTGGATCCCTTACTGAATAGATCTTGAACCTTTAGCTTGCAAAGGTTTGTTACTTTAGATAGATCCAGAGCAACAATAATGAAACACTGATTAAACACTATTGATTATGCGAAAACTAATCAACAATGCTAAGAAGAACATTATTAAGCAAACACAAGAGATCTTCTATCAAACTCACACTTTATATTATAACTTGAATCTGCCTTGATTACAAACGATGATTGCTAATTCATCTCTATAGATCTGATACTCCTAACTAGGCCTAGGGTTTTCCATTATACACCCAGAACCAATGGGCTTTACAAAACGCGTATAAAGATAATGCATACCTTTCCCTAAGATATCTCCATGCATACTCTAACTCTAAACTTCTAACTTATACTGCATAAGCTTAAGAATCTTAAACTTATAACATAACATACTAACTTTAACTATCAGAATAACATCTTTATACTGACAGTAATTAACTATAATACACTACCAGTACTTAACGTATGCAAACTCTTTCCTACCAGTACTAACATGTAAACTAGAAACTAACTGTATTACTAACAGAATTAAAGTCTAGAATACCTTAAATATCCTAACATCCTGCCCCAAAACTTGAACTTCACTTGTTAACTTCAAGTTTCTTCAGTTTTCTTCAGTTTGAGCTTTTGAGGATTGCATCCAAACACTTCTTTAATCTGCTCTTTGATGATCTTGAACTCTTTTGTGTTCTTGGTCATCTTTAAGTTCCTAAATAGATCATACTTTGTCTTTTAGTCTTTGTCTTCTCTTCATCACAGCTACACAGCAACATCTAACTAAGTTGGCTTTGTAGTTTTTGGCAAACTACGAGCCATCAACGGATTTGATATGTCTTTACCATGAGTTGTTTGCTATGGACTAGTCAATGCTTCATTGCAATAACAAGGTACATTAATAACCTTATAGTTTTTAGTAAACTATCAGCTATCAACGGATTTAAGATCTCTTTACCAGTAGCCGTTTGCTCTGGAGTAGCCAACTCTTTTTTTAAATGGTGAGCTAATTACAATATAGTTTTTAGCAAATTGCCAGCCATCAACGGATTTGAGAAGTCTTTACCAAAGCCGTTTGCTTTGGACTAGCCAGTTCTTGATGTCTGTTAGACATGCTGAACTGATGACCATTTGTTGTGTGGTTGTTTAACCAACACTTAAACAATCCTTATCAACTCTATTGCAGCTTCCAGATACCCAAACCATACTTGCAGCTACTGAGAAACCTTTCAAACACCATCATTTCAAGGTAAAGTATTCTGAGCTTGCTTCTCTATTAACTTTAACAATTGATAGCAAGCCTCATCCTTTTTATCCCCTTGAAGCTTCTTATCCAACATAGCTTGACACACATCAGCTGGTATAGGATATCTCCTTTTTGTCAACATGTAGATATCAGCTGACTCCAAAGTCAAACAATGCACTCTACAGGTGTCATAATATCTCCATCTTAGCATCTTTTGTTGATATGGTAAATTCCAGACAGGATACGTACTCAACGGTGGATCAAACATGGTCTTAAGATCACCCCAAAATACTCTCTCATACTCATCCTCTGGTCCATTTGTACCATACTTTTGCATAACTAATCTGTATAACTCTGTAAGATCATCCCTTAAGATACTTTTAAGCATAGCTCTAAAATTTATGTAAGTGATATAAGTTCCATCTTCTCTTATAATCTGATACACACCCTTGTTCCCTAGCTTGATTATCTTCTAATTAGCTATACTAGGAGGTTTGATAGCTACTGGAACAACACTTACTGGAATATCATTACCTGAAGAAGAATTTGTATCATTACCTTTCACAAGTGCTTCCATGTCTTCTTCAGCTTCATGCTTTGCAGTTTTGTAAGCATGTGTACCTTTCTTAGCTTTTTGCTTCTTCCTTTTTCATGTTCTCTTTATTGGCTCTTCTTTCTTTACAACTTCAACTTTCTCCTCTGTGACTGAAACATCTTCAACAACAATCTTTTGTTTCTTTGAAGACTCTTGCTCTAGCTGTACACCTGCTCTCTTAACTCTTTCTTCAAATCCCATAGGCACAAAACTTTTAATGCTCCTCGTCAGCTTTTCAAATTCAACCTTGAGCTCTTCAAAAGTAAGCTTCTTCAACTGAGCCATTTTCCAAGAGCTTCGATTTTTGATAAAGGTACTCATATAGTCTCTTTGTTGTGCTTGTGTCATGGGCTTGTCTCTCTTTGCCTTAGCCTTCTGTTCTGCATAATACTTATTTTTTTATTTATCATGTCCACTATCCTCTTTGCAAAATCATCACTAGACACATTTTCTCCTTAGAGACCCTTTGTTAATTCTGCATTTGCTTCAAGCTTAGCTTTAATGGTGTCCCAATCCTCTTCTGTATAGAACTGTGCTGCTTCTTGAACTTTAGCTTTTCTTTTTTGTTGTTGTTCAGATAGTTCTTGCTCCTCTTGTATTCTCTTAGCCAACAAAGCATCTAAATGAACTTGTCTTGCATCCTCTTTATCCTGTAAAGCTTGCAACCTCATATCTTTTGCAAGACCAGCTTCTTCTTGTCTTATCTGTTCTTTTGTCTTTTGAGTAGCTTGAATATCTTCTGAAGTCATTGGTGCTTTTTCTTCCCTTTGACTTTTAACTGGAGAAGGAACAATCACATTCACAGTCTGAATTACACTAGGAGTACTAACTGGTGTATTTCCAGTATTAACTCCTGCACTACCAGGATTAACTTCAGTATTAACTTCAACTTTAGTAGAATTAAGTCTCTCTTTTGCTGCACTGAAGAAATCCATACTAGCTGACCTTGCTCTCCTCTTGTATGTACTACATTTTGAGAAGCAACATTTGATAAAGTTTTAGCTGCTTCCAAGGTTGTAGGACTAATTTCTTCCTCTTGTGCCTCCCCTGAAGCACTAACCTTTTTAGGAGTAACAAAATCTGCTTCTTTTTCTTCCATAGAATTTCTGACCAAAGAAACTAGAGGATCATCATCTATATCTTGAATTTTCCTCCCCTGATCCTCTGTTTCTTCATCGTTTGATTTAGACAAAATAACTTTCATTGATTTTCTCTTCAAGGCAGCTTTAAGAAGCTTCACCCTTTCAACCAAAGTCAGAACTGCCTTCCCATAGGTACTCTTTGTCTACTACAGCTCTTTCTCCAAATTATCAATTCTTAACACCAGCTTAGGTACAATGTCCATCAATTCTTTTAGATTCAAACTGTCATCAACACTTCCTGATGTGTTACCTTCAGGGATAGGTGTTTCATGAGACCTGAGTGGAGACTCATGAATGTTACCAATGTCCATCCATGCATCTAAGCCAGAGGTTGTAGTGGTAGCTCCCTCAGTTTCAACTCCCACACCTGTGGTAGTTGCCTCATCTGCTACAGGGGTGGCAGTAGGACCCTGAGACTGAGGAATCTCATTGCCCTATCTGGGAATAGACCTAGGGGGTGATGAAGGTTGTGGTTCAGAAATTGGTGGTGGAGTTGTGATGGATGGTACTGGATCAGGTGTGGGTTGGGACCCAGCTGGGATTGCTGATCCCTCACCTTGATATGGTGCTGCACCTGCTAACATTGCAGGCAGCAATGGTACATGTTCCCCTGCAAAACCCTTTTTCATATTGCCAAAAATCTTTTTAGTTAAAGTTGGGGCAAGATACTTCCTATTATTTTCAGTAGTTATATCCAAGATTATTTGTAAAAATCCTGGATACATTAGAAATTTAGTATTACTCTCCAAGTTGTGAACCATTCCATCAAAAATCATTTTTGAAAAATTATAAACCCTATTACTAGATAGACAGATTAATGCAGTAGCAATAGTACTACCAAATTGATCCCATCCACCAGATTTAGGGCTTATACAGTGTAGAATATTGTGGATTATAAACTTCCATTGGGGTGTAAAATTCTTTTTCCAAAAAGTAAGTTTACCTTAGTAGCTAAGAAAAATACCCAACTAAATCTGCTGAAATCATCAGTCACAACCAAACAGTACTTTTTCTTATTAATACTTTCTACTAAGACAGGTCCAAATAAGTCCATATGAAGTAATTCTAAGGGCTTTCTGATGGTTCTTTCTAACTTAGCCTTACAGGAGGCCTTATGTTGCTTACCCTTCTTGCAAGCAACACAAGTGTGGTCATTCACAAAAACATTAGAAGGTAGGCCTCTAACTAGGTGTCCCTTAACAAGTTTGTTTATATTTTTGAAATTCACATGACCTAATCTCCTGTGCCACAATTTAGACTCATTTGCTGTTGCATTTGCATATAAACAAGTTATATCTCCAGAAGGAAAAATATTCTTTAAATCCAAACTGTACACACCATTCTGTCTAGGAGCTCAAAGTACAACTTGACTTTCATCAAGAAGCTTAAAGCTAGGAGATAGAATAAGGCATTCAGTGTCAGTAAAGAGGACACTGTTTTTCTTGTCACACATTTATGAGACAGAGAAAAGTAGAGAGAGGCAATTGAACTTAGACAGATGATAAACAAGGTTTCTAATTTGACCGACTGAAAAAGTAGTATCTTTATAGTGAATAAAGATATTTATTGAATTTTAATCAGTTATTATCATATTAAGAAAACCTTTACGCGTTGTAATTGCCGTAAAAAATATCTAAAAGTAATATTTAATTAAGGAAGTCCAATTTCCTTTCCAGCCTCAACGGTCAATCTTACAGTATTATATTGGCCTCTTAACAGATCATGTAACATTCAAAGTCTACCAGTATTAATATGACATATCAGTATTAACTTTTGTCTACCAGAATTAACTTGTAGGCTACCAGAATTAAGCGTGTTAGGCTACTGTATTAATATTGACTGAATCATATTAACTTTTCTCGTAGTATTATCACTTTTAGAACAGATATGAAAAAGGCTACCAGCACAACTTCCTATCCATCCTACAATTCATGATGGTCCTGCATAGGTTAGTCCTAAATACAAGAAAAATACTGCATGTCATTTTAATTATAGGTAGTATTACCTGAACCAACAATCTAACTTCAGGATTAATACCTTATCATTTTTTAATTCTAATTACAAGGAAAAAAACTTTTCAGGTTTAACCTGCCCTCATCATGTAGCTACAAATTTATCATCCCCTTGCTATCACTCATATAAATATTTATAATCTGGTGACTTCAATTCCTTTGGTTGAGAAAGGTCTTCAACTCTAGCATCAGTGTGAATCTTGATAAAATTATCAACTATTTCTAGAGCAATCCCTTATGAAGTGATGTGAAATCTCAATGTGCTTGGTCCTTGAGTGATAGACATGATTCTTGACTATACATATGGTACTCTCATTGTCAATATGGATTTTGGTGTTCATGAAATTAAAGCCATAATCCATCATCTGATTCTGTATCCATAGTACTTGCCTACAACAGTTAGCAGCTGCAACATATTCTGCCTCAGTAGTAGAATTTGCCAAAATCGTCTGCTTCTTGCATTGCCAAGATATCAGTCTTCTACCAAGAAATTGACAACCAACTGTTATTGATTCCTGTAAAGGTGGCGCTCAATTATTCACTGCTTGAGTAAGCTTCTAGTTCAAAAGGAGAATCCTTATGGATACTGATATCCCTAGTTTGGGGTGTTGTTTAAGGTACCTGAAAAATCCTTTTACTGATTTTAGTATGAATCTTTTGGGTGACTTGAAAACCTAGGCACAGGCACAGACAGAAACATGATGTATGTTTTTTTTGTTATTTTATGGCACTTGATGCAGTCAATTACATCAGGGAAACATTCATCAGACATTGACATGCACATCTACATCTATACCATCTTCATCTTTGACCAGGGGCTTATTTGACTCAATAGGAGTGTAGCTGTTTTGATGGAACAAAAATCAAACTTCTTAAAGATGTCAGCTACATACTTGTCTTGACTAATAAAGATTTCATCAGGTTGTTGCTTCACCTGTAATCCCAAAAAGAATGTGAGCTCACCCATGGAGCTCATCTAGAATCTTTTGTGCATATAATCTTTAAACTCGGTACACATAGACTGCGTTATAGAGCCAAAAATGAATGTATTCCACTTACATTGGACTAACTAATGTACTTTTGTTCTCCTGATCAAACAATTGTTTTGTCTATGGTACCTCTCCTAAAACCATTTTCTAGCAAGAAAGAAGAAAGTGTCTCATACCAAGCTCTAGGAGCTTGATGTAGACCATAAAGAGCTTTGATCACCTTATAAACTTTGTTTGGATAAGCAGGGTTAACAAAGCCTGGAGGTTGATGAACATATACTACCTCTCCAATAGTGCCATAAAGAAATAGACTCTTAACATCCATTTGGCAGACAGGAAATCCCATGAATGATGCAAAGGCTAAAAATAATCTGATTGTCTCAATCCTGGCAACAGGTGCAAAAACCTCATCATAGTCTATACCTTCCTCCTGTCTAAACCCTTGTGCTACAAGCCTTGCTTTGTTTTTCACAACAATACTCCTCTCATCCCTCTTATTCTTGAAGACCCACTTTGTGCCAATTTCCTTTTTCCCAAATGGCAAATCAACAAGTATCCAAACCTTCTGTAATTTAAACTGGAGCAATTCCTCTTACATTGCTTCAACCCAACTTTCATCCTCTAAGGCTTGTGATAGCATCTTGGGTTCTTCTTAGGAGAGAAAACATGCTAACAGACAGTTCTGATGGTCTTTATGGGGGGGGGGGGGGGGGGGGGGGGGGGGGCGGGGGGGGGGGGGGGGGGGGGGGGGGGGGGGGGTGGTGGGGGGGGGGGGGGGGGGGGGGGGGGGGGGGGGGGGGGGGGGGTTTTGTTCTGTTCTGATTATAGATGTAGCTTACCAAAGCTTGTTGTACTGAAGAAGCCTTTTGGATCTTCCCTATTGTTTGAACTGCTAATTTAGGATCTCCTAGAATTTGACCTTTAGGGTGATCCTTATGAACTCTAAGTGTGGGAATAGGACTGACATCAATGGTATTATCCATATTGTTGAAATAGCCTTGCACATACTTCGTCATCATCATAGGATCACTGAATATGCATATTTGGAATGCATTAGAATCATCTTCTAAGTCAGGCATATTAGGATCAATGGGTAAATCAGCATTGGGGAGAGTAGATGCATCAATAGGTATTTGTCCTCTAAGATAGACAAATGCCACCAGTATTTGCACCAGTGGGAGTACTAGTAGCACTAGCATATGGTGTGTTAGCAGTACTAACCAATGGTGAATTAGAAGCACTAACAGATGGCCTACCAGTATTAAGTTTGTTAATACTGGTAGCCTGAGCTGCCCTCTTCTTTTCTTCTTCAAAGGCTTGTCTTGTAGCATCATCCATAGCTTTAGCAGCAATTTCTTAAGCAATCATCATCTCAAGATCATCTTTCAAGGTTTGTGTAGCTTCTGTCAATGTATGTTGTTATTCTTTTTTAGTAACATCTTTTGAATCCTGTACATCATTGTCTTTAGGAAAATTTTCAAAAGGTTTTTCTTGAACAACATCTTCTACTGAAATCCTTGGCCTTTGAGGGTGTAGTGGAAACAATATGTATTCCTGAGTAAGTTCCTTATTTTTTTGATAAAACCTGAACATAATGTTCTTGTGTACCGCATCCTACATTACTTGATTTTCTACACTAAAGGGATGTAGTTCATTGTATTTGTTTGGAAAATCAAGTGCAAAATCTATCAGGACCACTTCCTGGCCACATTTGGTTGATTCTTCAAGGAAATTCAATGTTGCATGTTCTCTTCCACTCTTTTGGTTCTTTTGTTTTTACTCTAAATGCCTTACTAGTAGTCGGAGTATCCCAACAAAGATCCTTCATCTAATTTCCCAATCCCAAAATTTGCCCAAGGGATCTAAGGTGTCTATATGTCAAGGGGCTACCCAAACTGTCTCTTAAAAATAATTCTTGGTGGTTTAACCTATTAATAGTTTATAAGGTTGTTTAATTTGAGGTTGGGTCACTAATACCATATTCAGTTCCCCATAGCTAGCAGTGTTTACTACCTTCTGCCCAAAATTGGAGATAGGTAAAGAAGTCTGCTTGCATAGTTATTGCAGCCTCAATTGGGTCCTATTTTTTCTTTCTGCAATACCATTTTGCTGTGGAGTTCTAGCTATACTAAACTCCCTTTTTATCCCTTTCTTAGCACAGAATTCATTCATAGAATGGTTCTTAAACTCTGTCTCATGATCACATCTAATGATTTTAACTTTATGGTTCAATTGGTTTTTTAAGCCTGTGATAAATTTATAAAGGATCTCATTTGTTTCATCCTTAGTAGATAAGAAAAATACCCAACTAAATCTGCTAAAATCATCAGTCACAACAATCAGTACTTTTTTCTTATATTTTAAACACTTCTACTGAGACAGGTCCAAATAAGTCCATATGAAGTAATTCTAAGGGCTTTTTGATGGTTCTTTCTAACTTGGCCTTATAGGATGCCTTGTGTTGCTTACCCTTCTTGCAGGCAACACAAGTGTGGTCATTCATAAAAACTTTGGAAGGTAGGCCTCTAACTAGGCGTCCCTTAACAAGTTTGTTTTTATTTTTTAAATTTACATGACCTAATCTCTTGTGCCACAATTTAGACTCATCTGTTATTGCATTTGCATATAAACAAGTTATACCTCCAAAAGGAACAATGTTCTTTAAATCCAAACTGTACACACCATTCTGTCTAGGAGCTCTAAGTACAACTTATCTTTCATCAAGAAGCTTAAAGCTAGGAGACTAACTTAGGGTTCAGTGTCGTTAAGAGCACTTATATTTTTCTTGTCACACATTGGTGAGACAGAGAAAATAGGTTAAACTTAAAGGTTCAATATACAAATAGAACATCTATCAAAGTCTAACTTAGCAGTTTGATTTTTTACCTGTACCAATTTTTCTACTTCCTTTGATCACTTCCAAAAGCCACAAAGCCTCCATTGTAATCTTCATAGTCTGAAAGATAAGCTTTTCTTCTTTCTTCGTTTTCCAGTCATCTGGCTAGGAGCAACCACTATTCCACCTCCTGACATGGATCCTGTAAACATTTCTCTGGGATTGCATCTGAATAAAAAGTAAGAGTAATCTGTTATTCTCTGAGGGGGCGACCCAAGCCACTACTGCTTGGGAAATCCCTTTGGTCAGCATACTCAACTTTTCTTGAGCATGAAGATCCACTTTCTTTTGACACATGATCCATGTAATTTCCCTTTGGCTTCCTAAACCCCACCTTGGGACTTATTAAGTGGATTTATCCATCTTATCCTTACCAGTAATACTACTGCTTGTTCCTAGCAGTAGTTATATTTTTAACCCAAAAGTTTTAACATGTGTTTTAAGTTTTTTAGGTCTAAAAGCTGGTTTCTGTGTAGTAACGACCTTTGATTGGTGAAATGAGGTCTTCGTCTTACTTGTCCTTCTGGGTAAATTTGTCTAATAGACACTACCTGTTTGTGCTTTTTTTATGGCCAATAGCTAGCAGTACAACTGGCCTAGGTAGTACTAACTGGTCCCTTAGCAGTACTAGCAAATTCTAATGTGGGTCTGCTCTCTTCCCATTTGGTCTAATAGGGATTAATCAAAAAACCTGTTTTGGTTAGTACTCCTTTTGGGACAAAGTCCTGTTGAGGGTATTCAATTGATTTGGAATTTTTTTTAGTGATTTAACCTTTTAGGCATTATCCCATTCTTGTTTGACCACCCTGTGACCTGTATTGACCACTGGTGTCAGCTTAGTTCTGGACTCCTTTTGGCATTAAAATTCACTATCTTTGTTCAACTGGCAGTAACTTCTTACAGACAAAGTACAGCTTTATTTTTCTTAATTCCAATTCCTTCTTATGAGAAAGTTACACCAATTTTATCATACTTGAGTTTTACTTGTTTGAGTCTCTTTAGTATATAGCTGGTCTTACTGTGTTGGCTTCAAGTACTCATCATCCTCTCATCTGAGTTCCAATCATTCATATGATAACTTTATCTCGTTAATCTTTGGTTTAGATTTTCTCTTCATTTGTATTTACATACTTTCTAACTAGTTTTAGATTTCCACTGGTTTCTTACTTTTGGCTCAGTTCGTTTTTTACTCATATTATTGTCTTCCTAATGGCATATTCATCTATACTGCTATGATATGTAGCTCTGGGGTTAGGAAGTTCCCTGTTATTGGAGAGGGAACAGCATGTATCCCTTCTACTTTGCGAGAACCTGATCATTTGATGGTGTGATCTCTTCATCACTTGATCTGACCGCTAAAAACACTCATAGCTAATCTCAATATCAGTTTCAGACTTGTTATCATTTCATCCAATTTGTGTGCCTATATCCTAAACCAAATTTTTATCCTTTAGCACTTATTTGTATGTGGAGTAATTTTTTAAGACCCTTGGTTGATTATTCCATTTTTCTATCTTAACTTTCAAATCATCTCTTTCATTAACAATTTTTTCTAGTTCCTTTTTAAGGTTGTTGATTTTTACTTCTCTACACTTAAGCTCATAGTTTTAAAACTCATATTTTTCACCCCAAGCCAGTTCATTC
This sequence comes from Tanacetum coccineum, assembly GCA_026074375.1. Classification (NCBI taxonomy): domain Eukaryota; kingdom Viridiplantae; phylum Streptophyta; class Magnoliopsida; order Asterales; family Asteraceae; genus Tanacetum; species Tanacetum coccineum. Next base: position 6,722 of record BQNB010047354.1, on the reverse strand, counting down.
TTTTCATGTCCAATTATTCTTTTATAGATTTAGAGACGCTCAGCCTAACTCATAACCCTGAATTTTAGTCTGGCTCTTCTGCTATGTTTTTCTCTTTCACTATCATAGTTCTTTTGAAGAGTTTTAAAAGACTTTAGACATTGTTTAGAAAAGTTTTATACCTCATTATCAGAAGAACTTGATGAGCTTGAGGAGGAGATGTCCATTAAAGCATAATTAACTAGTTTATCAAAATCATTGCTCTAGTCATAGCCTCCTAGACCATCTTGAGCCACAGAGCTTGTGTTGATGTGATTCATTTTGTTGTTGCATTCCTCCTGCCATTATCACCATAAGATCTTTTCCCTTGGTTCCTTCCTGATTTGCATTCCTTAGCAAAGTGCCCTTTCCTGTGACAGTTGTAGCACTCAACTTTTGACTTATCAAAGGTAACAGGTTGTTTTCCTTTGAAATCCAAGTTCCTTCCTGTCTTCTGAATGAATCTCTGCACCCTAACAGTCAACATGGCTACTTGCCATCTAATATCCAATTCTTCCAAGTCATCTTGATCAATCTGCTGTAAATCCTCATTATCAAGTGGAGGACTGGTTGTCTGTTGTGCAAAGAAAGAGCATACTACTTCATCAGCACCTGGAGTAGATGAAACCTGACTTGATGAACTAGTTCCTCCAGCAGTATTAACTCCAAAATTTCCACTGGCAGGACTAACTTCATTAGTGCTGCTTGTATTCTCAGAGGAAAGAAAAGCCAAGTTCTGAGAATTAGATGTGGAACTTAAAGACCTTTTCATCTCATCTTCATAGACCCTAAGGTTGTTGTAGAGATCATCAATATCAGTCTGGTCTATGTCTGGCTTATTTCTCATGATTAAAGCAATTTGGCTCCATGAAGGAGGAAGACTTCTTAGGAACTTTTGGTTGATATCTTCCTTTGATACTGGAGCAGCATGAACCTCCAATTAACTTATGAGTTTTTAGAACCTATCATAAGCCTTATCCAGACTTTCATTTGGTGCTGTGGTAAAGTTTTCAAACTGATGTTTTAAAACATCCCTCTACATCTTTTTGGATTCATCATTTCCTCCAAACCTTGATTTGATTGCAGCCTAGAGAGATTTAGCATCTGAAACATTATGAAACTTAAGGAGATATTCATCAGGTATTGCTAACAGCAAGATGCTCTTAACTCTTTCCTGATTCCTTTTGGCGGTCAGTTGTTTGGCAATCTTAGGAGCAGGAGGACTAGATTGTTCTCCTGCTGGTGCAACCTTTTCTTGGAGATCTCCATCGACAATTATATCCCATAGGTTATGATATGTGTGACAGATATATTGTCGCATTCTCATGCTCCAAATATCATATTCTCCTTTTTTTATGATAGGGATATTCATTGCTGTTATAGTTGGTGGAGGAGAGTCTTGTTCTGCCATCTTATTGGTTTGATTGTAAATTTGCTTCAAATAATGGAGTTCTTATTCAGAGTTTCCACACAAGCTCTGATACCACTTGTTAGATCCCTTACTGAATAGATCTTGAACCTTTAGCTTGCAAAGGTTTGTTACTTTAGATAAATCCAAAGCAACAATAATGAAACACTGATTAAACACTATTGATTATGCGGAAACTAATCAACAATGCTAAGAAGAACAGTATTAAGCAAACACAAGAGATCTTCTATCAAACTCACACTTTATATTATAACTTGAATCTGCCTTGATTACAAACTATGATTGCTAATTGATCTTTATAGATCTGTATACTCTAACTATGCCTAGGGTTTCTTTTATACACCAAGGAAACCCTAATGGGCTTTACAAAACGCATATAGAGATAATGCATATCCTTTCCTAAGATATCTCATGCATATCTCTAACTCTAACTAACTTCTGCATAAGCAGACTTAACTATCAATATTAACATCTTTATACTGGCAGTATTAACTATAATACACTACCAGTACTAACTATACTAACTCTTCTACCAGTACTAACATGTGTACTAGCAGAACTAACTGTATTACTAACAGAATTAAGTCTAGAATACTTAATTCCCAACAAGACCATTTTTCATCACATGAATTATTTTACTATCACCTCATGAGCTATTTAGCTATTGTCTTGTAAACCATCTGACGGTTTTCTCGCAAACCATTTTACTGTCATCCTATAAACAACCTTACATACATCTTGTGAATCATTTTGTCATCTTATAAAACTTTTTGATACTTCTTTATACATAACACTATTTTGACGAAAATGAGCATTGCATCGTTAGTCCTTAAATATACATGGCCTGGTCACCTATGTATAATTCAGGAAGGACCATGACATGCTGAGAGTAGACACCTTGAAACTTTTGTCAAAATCAATGTTCTACTTATATCCCCGAAATACAAAATTTTGTACGTGTATTCATAAAACGTGTAGGTCATCATAATAACTAAGTAGACCTTTACACCACCTTACTATATAAAGTTGACAACATCTCATACCAAATCTTAAGCCGAAAGGAAACGGATAAGATCACTAGGATTCGAACTTTAGTCACAACAATAAATTTGGATCTGCCAACACAAATCTTAAACGCTTAAGCCGAAGCAATTAGGAAAGAGAACATTGAGAATAAAACTTTTCATAGCATAATCAAGGAGTTGAAACTCATACCTAGGATACTCTCTATATTAAGGAAACGAAGTTAGTTACCAAGTTTTTGGAGAATTAACATAAGCATTCCGCAACAAGTACCTGCACCTCTTCACAAACACCACTTCGGAAAGCAACTCAAACTAAATTTTGGGACGAAATTCTTTTAACACGGGGAGACTGTAACAACCAACATTTTTGAGTCATTTTACGTCAATAAATATTCAACTATTTATTTCAAACTTTTACGCGTTTACTTTTAATTTCAATCGTTTAGTTAAATCGCGTAAACTAAAGTTTAACATTCAACGTAAACCAACATCAAACAAATAAAAGTTTACATCAAACAAGTGTTGTATTATTTTTATGAGAATAATTTATAACTTTTCATATTTTATTTTTATACGTTACGTAAAATGTTTATATTTCACATTTTGGAACCTTTTTGAATACATGTAAACAATTCTACCTATCTACACTCAATCAAATACCGACAATTATACCCAATACCTAAAAATGATATCATTCCTACACTAAACTTATACGTGGCCAGTTCTAGGCACAAATACAACACAAATAATATCTAAACTTTGCTTCTAGAATCATGCATGTGTTAAATACTTACACAAGCAGCCTTTCTTACATTTTACTAACCATCTTACACAAGCCATGCAATTATTACACAAAACTACTCCCTCCCCAATCCTAGTCCAATCCAACTGTCCTCCCCTCCCTCCAAACCATGGTTTTGTTAAATGGTTTTGCTAGATATTTTGACTAAATAAGTCCCTATTCCAAGTATTCATTCACTTAACTTATCAAGCTAGAAAAATCAAAAAGTTCTCCCATTACCAAGCTCAAAACCCACGACTCATTTTCACCTTCCAAAGTTATTCATAGTTTCATTTTTACAAACATTACAAGTATACAAGATTAATTAAAGGGTTATTCTAAGGTGTTTACAAGTAAAAGTTCAAGTAAAATCAAGGGTTTATCAAGAATCAAAGTTAGTGTTTTCAAGAAGAATTAGGGTTTTTATAAAAGGATTTTGGGTTGAAGATTAGGGTTTAATTTTGTGTTCACTTCTACTTTTATTCACACAAGGTTGCATTTCGGATCATACGTGACGTTTCACTATATTAATTTTCTATAATCAATACATTTCACTTGAGTTGAGTTTCATGGCCCCTATTTTATTTCTTTATAACTGTTTTGGGGGAGAATACATGCTCGTTTAGAAATTCATTTACATGCTCATTTACAAACTCGTTTACATACTTGATTTCATAACTCGTTTACAAACTTGTTTACATACTCATTTACATATCTCAAGGCGGGATACATTACTCATTTTATAAAAGGACACAAGTACAACACTTTTCATTGTTTACAATAATTGCGTAGCATGCCTAAGTAACGATAACCCATACTACCCATTATCATGAACTATTAATTACATTGTATAAGCGCGAGTGTTATAAATAGATCTATTTGGGATTGACATCCCCGTCCTGGATTGGTGTCTACAAGGTCAACGGACGTATACCATGTCGGATTTAGGATGTTACGGGTTGGCATCTACACGGGGCATACATTGGCATTAATTTGCATCCATTCATGTCGAGCGTCAGTGTCATGAGCTTAGGGAATAGTAATTATATTTTATGATATTGTATGTGTTACAATGTCATACACTTTGAAATCTTATGATCCACACTACTTTTACAGAACGTCACTAGTTGTTAAACACTCTTTTATGGTACTGTGGTTAAAGCAGTAAACAATATACTCTTTTGGTCCTACATTTATATTTACATAAATCTATGAACTCACCAATTTCATGTTGACACTTTTAAGCATGTATTTCTCAGGTGAATAGGATGCTTGATACAACTGATGTGCATTGGAGTCCAAATTTTACAAGATTACATTCATGGATTTCTTCTTGCATACAAACTATCAAATCTCGTTGTATTATTTTCAGTCTTCCATTATGATGCAAACCTTGGGACAAATGTATATTTCAACTCATTTAGAGGTCATTCTCTTATATCTTGTGCAATGGTATTATGAAGTAACGCTCCCGGACATATTTCCACTGCGACCCATTTTAGGGGTGTTACAAAGTCACCCAAACCTTAGGTGGAGACAACCCTAAAATTCTCAAAATAATTTTTCAAACCCACCTAACCGGTTTCAGCCAAACAGTTCGTTCTCGAACCGCTCCTTCAACAACAATCCTCAAAATTTTAACAATTAATCAAATCTCGAAGGATTGGTGTCCAACTTCATGGAATCTCAAGAAGCTAGATTGTCCAAGTTTGAAGCCAGTTTCAAACAACAACAAAGCGAGATGACCAACAAAATTGACACCGTCTTGAAGGCCATCACCGATCGAATAGCAGGAGCACGTCCTAGCGACACGGTTCAGAACTCGAAACTAAATGTCAACTCTACCTCTCTAGTTTTGTTTGCTCGTTCTTACCCAACAGTAGATCCCTAATGCTCGACCCAAATCTACGTTTCGATCAACACTATCACGATATGTCCTAAACGGCCAGGCAAATCTCAAACCGGCTAGCCAGAAGAAGAAGAGCAAGATGAGAAGGACAACCCAGAAAACATCAATACTAACTGGTATGTGCTTAATTATACATACCTTTTACCTATTAAAACGAGCCTAAATGACCAAAAACAGACATAAAATATCAAATATATGCTTGTTTTGCTATTTATGATGTGCACGTAACGAATTTTCACTAAAGGACAAAAACAAAGCCAAAACCGAGCACGATAATGGAAAGAGCATGAAAAGTCAAAATCAAAGTCAAAAAGTCAAATTGAAAGATCGAAGCCGAAGACGTGTTTATCTTAAATAGGCCAACCCGTACCCATTTAATGGGTTGGGCCAGCCCATTAAGCCTATATCTATAAACCTTATATGATAAAAAAAGCCCTAGTCCAAAAACCACTAACCCGGCCCAAAATCTATAAACATATAAGCCCATTAACCTTAACCATAACACCTTTAAAACATTTTACACCATTAGTCCCTGTGGTTTACACTGTTAGTCCTTGGGGACTATCATCGTTAGTCCTTGAGGACTAACACTGCTAGTCCTTAAGGACTAACACAGTTAGTCCTTGCAATTTACACCATTAGTCCCTAAAGCTAACAAACCCCTAACCTCGTTATCCCTTTTACCCTGCTTAAACTTTATAAACAAAAACCCGCCAAAACATCACTATTCATCATCCCTCTTCCTTTTAAACCTGCAACCCGACAAAAAAGAACCAACTCAACCCCACTTAAACCCACCCCAGAAGAGGACAACTCCACCTTGGCAATCCTATGGAAGCTTATTGGACAAAGATTCTAGGGCTAGGATTGGAAGGCTTTGAGAGGAAGTTAGAATTGATGGCTTGGATTAAAGATTGAAGGCATCTCTCAAGTCTCTCACAGAAGAAGCACACCCAAGCCTCATGGATTTTCTATAAATAGGGCTAAAATCTTCATTTGTAGGCAATTAGTTTTTAGGAGTAGTGTAGCTTAGAGTAGCTTATTTTTAGCTTATTTACTTTTTATTGTAATCTCCTTTTCAATCTTGTAATCATTTTTTATTATTAATAAAGTTCTTTGTCCCTTAAAAGGTTTATGTTAAATTCATGTTTTCCTTTAATGCAATTTTAATTTAAAATGCGTTTAGAATTAATTTGATAAGCTCAGATAAGCTCGTGTTACCCTACTTAGCTTTTAGCTCACTTAGTTAAGCTTTTACAAAAGCTTAACTGAGCTACACTTCCTTTTTCACTCCCAAAATCTCTCAAAAGGTCAGAATAAGCCATTTGGAAGATAAGCCAGTTCTGGATACGCTTATAGGGCTTATTCTAAGATTAATATTAAGCTAGCTTGTAGATTAGCTCATTTGAGCATTTGTTTGATCCTTGTTTGAGATAGGATCAAGGTATGATTTCTTTTCACTTGAAATTTTGCTTATTGAGATTGCTACTTGTTGAATGCTTATTAGTTTTAAGAAAGTTCTTAAATGTCCTTAAATAGGATTATGCTTATCTGGTTTTA
>BQNB010047353.1:0-43170 GCA_026074375.1 Tanacetum coccineum | reverse complement strand
TTTCCAGATGGATCTTTCCTTTACTTGGTACTTTACGTGGATGACATGTTAATTGATACACCTAATAAAGATCAGATTAGGGAGTTAAAAGATCAACTTAGCAACGAATTTGATATGGATTTTAGGCATGGAAGTTCAAAGAGATCGAAAAATAGGTAAACTTTGTAGAAACATGTAATCTTATGATCAAACCAAGAACAAGAGTGAGATGTGGGTTGTGATGTTAGTAATAGAGAATGGATGGAATAGATGAAGTGTATTATGATGAAATGTAACAAATGGAACAACCAACCCCTCTCCAAGGCTAGGAGAGGGTTTATATAGGTCCTATAGTCCGGCCTATGGGCTATGATGGGCTTCCCATAGGTCTTGGGCCGGACTAGATTACTAATCTAATCATTACATAAACTACGAGCTAAGACTATTACAACTTGGAAGTGACCGACACTTTTTGTGTTTCCAACAATCTCCCCCTAAGGGAGGTCACTCCATTTTACAAAACTTTAAGCCTAGCATACAATGCTTTGTCTTTAGTCTTTAGCTCGTCCTTTTGACATTCTCCTGTGAGTATGTTGTAGTGATCATTGATTTCTGGATTGAGCTTGTTCCTTGAACTTGTATTTGACATTGTGATCTTGAGCATCTTGAGATCATCAACCAAGCACAATCTCTTCGCCATCTTGAAACTTTGCCATCTTGTGGATTTGTGATTTCTGAACCAACATGCTCATACCTTTCTTGAATGGTTGTCTCGGGTATCCAAGGGAGAAAAGAGAGCAAAATGGTTATTAACCATTGTGTATTTGCTTAATCTAGGGACATGTTGTACAAGGTTTAATTACATAGGATTTGTACATGTACTTAAGGATCATTAGAAGATTTCTAGGTGCTTTTGTTTCCCCATAACCGGCCCTAGTGGGTATTAACACAAGATTTTTATTTAATTTTGTGTTTAAGGTTTAAAAGTGGGTATTGGTTTGAGTTTAGGTAAGTCTAGGTATTTCCGGGGTGTGTCTAAATGTATTTTATTGCGAAACGTAAGCCTTTTACGTGACCAATAAAAATAAAATACGCAAAGTTAATAATTATCTTCTTAATAATTATATAACACTTGTTTGACGTAAACCTTAATTTATGTGGTGACCGTTTACGTTAAATGATTATTCTTAGTCTACGCGAAAAAGCTACATTAAAAGTAAACGCGTATCGTACCAAAATAAATAGTGACGAATAATAGGAGCCATAAAATGACCTGAAATTGAGAAATGTTACACGTGGCTCGGGATAACACTACCGAGACCATTTTTATTTTTCGTTACATTTTTCTTGGTTTAAAATATTTAATAAAATGTGTACATTTTAAAACATGAATCCGGCTCAAGACAAGGAACAAAATGACGACATTCATAAAAATAATGAGTTTACGGTCTTAAAAATAATAATGAGTCACGTCGTACATTTTTACGATGCTCGAAACGGTTAACGAGCGCGCGGTCAAACGTCGACTCGCGAAACGTCAAAAATAAAAATTATCAAATCTTCTCAAAAAATTTCGTAATAAAATACGAAAATAATTATTTTTGACAAATAAAATTTTAAATGTCGACATTTGTTTACGAAAATTCGTAAAATAATAATAATAATGACGTCGAACTCGCGATCGTCATGCGCGTCGTGCAACTCGGGTTGTTACATTCCACCCACCTTAAGGGAGCGTCGTCCCAGTGCTCGGTCCTTCTTACTCGTCTCATCATTCGTCCGTGGCATGACGGCTTCTCGTCATCACGCAGACTCCTACGGTTTTTTTTTCAAAATAAATATGTGATACAATTATTCGCTACAGGACTATTACGGAGTGGTAAAAGTCAAACAATACTAGCGGTAAATTATACCACGAATCAAAACAAAATCATGGTAGCCCTTATCAAAAGAGGCAAAAACAAGTCGCGAAAATATATTCGACAAAACCAAATCACGTCGTTCTAACTTTTATAGTCGCGTTCTTCATAACGGACAATATACGTCACGGAATATATCCGATTAAAATAATTATTACGTCGTTCTCACGAGAAATTTTCTAAAATGGGTGATCCGATCCAAACTTTGTTGGGGAATCATATAAACCACTCAAAACCAAGGCACCTGGCTTATCAACCAAGCTGAAATTTCGTTGTTAATTTAAAATCAAAATATATGTCGCGCTCATATACGGAATTATACCAATTTTTTCAAACCGAGATTATGCTTCTTTACCAAAAAATCCAGAACATTACGTCGCTAACTAAAAAACCAAGAAAGACGTCATTAATCAAATTCTGATCTATTTACTTTTTATCATTATCCTAATCAAAATACTCCATCATTGATTCAAAACCAAAATACAATCGTAGCCCTTCCGGCTCATCCAATAAATGCCTCACTGGTTGCGAAAAAAAATAATCCGAAACACATTAGATCTCCTAATTATCTTACGATATTGTTACACATGCCCACATAAGTACCTATTGTACGCTCGCCGTCTTTTACATGATGACTCGATGAATTGGCCTCATACAAAGGCATTCATCACACCCGCTTTCAACCAAGCATTGGCGATTATTATCACATATCGGATTCGCTTTCCTTTGGGGCTTTTGGCATAATTATTCTTTCTAACACTTAGGTTTTATACCCCTACGGTCACATTTTCCTCATCGTACCAAGCTTGCCACAAGTCATGCACCTCGGACGATAATTCCAACATAAACACGGCTAATTCTAATTAGTCTACACTCACTCTCATGGGTACTTCAAGCCACAATCGTCAACAAGACTTTCGGCGATGTCCACTCACTTTATCACGTCCTAAATTCTTACTTGGGTGATTATACCCATTTACTTACTGCCTAAGCCGCATCACTGGCCACGAAAAAGTGACATGAAATCTCACTACCATTTAAAGCACATAACACATGTAGCACATATTCCACATAATTCGGCGGCGACAATCCCGACTTACAACTCATAAGGTCAAATGACATATCAAGAATTCAATTATGAAAACATGAGAATCATGGTCTTATTGCTGTCAGACGAAAAATTCAAAATATTTCAACGTTTCCTCATGCGAATAGAATTGCTTGATTGGTCCATCTCATTGCGTAGCATCATGAAGAATACAAATCTCATGTCGAAATACTACACCGACTCACTCATAATTCAATATCGCTCGACTTAAGACGTTGGCTTTTTGGTTGGTTCTTAGTAATGGAAATGGACGTTACCATTTTAGCTAGAACTCAATAATTCGCCACTCTTTATGCCATTGGGTCGTCAACGTCCTGGAGTAAAGGGCCATACACTTAACAAAAATATAAAAAAAAAAAAAAACCGTTTTTAGGGTTTCAAAGTAATGTATAGTGTCTCATTAAAATACTTGACGTCATCAGGTATACTTACGACTACACTACCACTCACACTCCATTTCGGGGAAAGAAGTCTTCTTCACGGCCATCAGTTGATACATTTAAGGCGTCATACATCCAATGTAGGAGAGGTCTTTTCCATTTCTCACTTTCAACCTCGAGACTAACCATCTCAGCTTCCACCCACCTTAGGAATCTTTACATCTCCAAGAAGATCCCTCTTCAGTGTCGATATCAGGTTTACACCCTTGATAGCTCAAATCTATCATTACTTACTAGCACACCGACTACACTTGGTCTTGACACGTCTTCATAACAATCACCGCTCCTAGATACTACGAACTGAACATTACTCCCTTTGAGATACACTCGTTCTGAACAATACCGTAGATATTTCTGCTTTGGAGAGACTCGGTCATAATGACTCGCATGAGACTCCCTCCATGCAGTCGATAAGGATAGGGTTACTTGTATAAGTATCCGTAGTAGGGTAAAAATATTTTCTCCTTCCGGAAGCTTGACCCAAACATTTATCTTAATTACCAAGCGTTTTAAGGGTGACGATTTATCCGACATAGCGTAGTTCTTCCTAAATTATGCATAGTTTATCAGGTTATGCATAATTGAGGACCGAACGACATCATGTCCTTCCTCGTCAAAACGTTTCTTTTCCATATGCTACATGTGTAAGTTAATTCCAAGAAAATTTTCAAAGAATAAAAAATCAAATATTTCATAGAAGGAAGAAGATAAGCACCACCTTCCATTCTTGGTTATTTAACAAAAATAGAATGTTTTTTTTGTTTGAAAAAAAATGTTATTTGTCCACCATAGGGTCAGTTTATGAAATTTGAAAACACATTTTTCCATTGTTTGCACAATCAGTTTATACAACATAGTCAATATGATTCGCGCAACGACATTTGTTCAACACACAAATTCGTGACTGCAATTCATAGTTTTAGAGTTATCAAGTCACAAATCATTCATGAATACAATTGGTCAACGGTCACAGCAAGTTTCAAAAATAATACCCACTCATGGATTATGCAAGCAAGTAACATACTCATGCGAAAGATTCGCCAATTAAAGTCACCCAACACTCAGGGTCAAATCAATCTCACACAAGCCAAGTGTCTCGGGGGTAACAACGACCTCCAGGCTTCACTCATAGTACAAGCTATACAATGACACCTTCTCCTAACTCATAACCGAGAACAATTACAAAAATAGTAATGCAACGCGTGTATAAAATTACATACATGCCAATTTTTCCAAAAGGGGATACATCATTGGCTTTCAAAGCCAGTACATCAAACCGTAATGGTTCTAAGTTTCCAATACATAAACTACATATACATGAACTCTCCTTGAGTTCTAAATCGAATGATATAGATAAAGAATGCACTGACATTGATAAACTCTGAGGCAATAATAGTCCTCATCCAATGGACCTAAATATTGGAATCCTCACTACTTACTGTGTCGTGGAGATAAAAAGTATGAGGTTTTGTTGTACAGAAAAGTTTTTGCGAGTCTGCTTTTCCTGAAACATAGGGTCCTGCCAGTAAAATTTTGTACCCAAGGTGAAAATTTTCTCATTTTTGGCACTATTTATCAAGCCGCAATTTTTACAAAATTTTATCGCTACCATTAAAAACTGAGTGTATCTCCTAAACTATCTTTGCATCCGTAAAATCGAGACGACGCTATGTCTAGTTTGTTCAATATATAGAACTTATAGTTTTACATATTTAGGTGTTGCTATATAAGTTTTTGAACTTATTACTCATTCAAATTCTGGTCTAAATTTTTTGACTACTTTTGCCATTTCGGCGATATCTCATTCGTCGGGCGTCGATATGACTCCATCTGAATTCCTACATGTACCTAAGAGGTTTCTTTACATCCTAGTTCAATTTACCAGGTCTTCATAGACCAAAAACATTTTGAAACATATCCAACAAGCTTCTATCCCAAAGCAGTCCCCAAAGAAATTTTGATAAATTTTATAGTTTTACGGAAAATGAGTGTAATTTACAAATTAATTGGATGCTGATGATGTGGAACAAATGGAGGAATGATTGCCTAAGAGTCTTCTACAGGTACCAAAATTTTTCTTTTGAAAAGTTATTACAAAAATATGGAGTTATACTCCTTTTCCCAACGGTATACCCGATTTGACTAGTTTTACAAAAATGACGATATCTCATCGATTCGGAGAGATACGACCCAATCCCAAAGATCACATTTACCTTAAGACATTTGCCCACATCCATATTCGGATTTCTCAACCCACAACCTGTTGGTTACAAACTGCCGTATAATCCATTTCAAAATCCAATCAAATCACTAATTTTTATTAATCATTCAAAGCCAATACAAGCCATAACTATGACTTAAACACTCCTTCCAAACACAAAACTCATAGATTTCCAGGAATCAACCATTTTCATGACTTACTAAGTAGAGGTCGATACGAGAGAATCAAACGGAAACACCAACTTTATTCGTCAGTTCCAAAGATAGACGTTTTCAAATGACATATTACGCGAGAGTAAGTTTATAACTGTTTTCCATAACAATGATGGTTCATGGGATGACCAATAGATAAGTCATATCCCAATAACAGGAAAATCTCAAAATGATTGATTACGAAAAACATATGAGACTCAAAATCAATAAGTAGGAGCGTTCAAAATTCAAATCAATTAGTAAAATTTTCAAGTGGGATCGAAAACTAAGTCGAGTCCCGACAAGAGATAACAAAGTAAAGTTTGCGAAAAAGTTCGAAGATAAACGTTTACATCGACTGTTTTATAACGTATATATATTATTCTTTATTATATCGCTTCGAAATGTTTCAAAGAAATAAAAAACTCTTCGCAAGAAGCGAATATCAAGATATATATAATCGTATACCATAGAACGGATGCTGTATATATATCTATATACATATATATAATTATTACTTGTACCAAGTGTCAACCACTTGTTACGCACATAATATGCAATCAAATATACCACATAAGGCTTCTAAGGATCGGGAGCAACACGCGTGCGGATATCGGACATCCGTGAAAGGCTCGTGAAACTTTTCCAAAAACAGTTGTAGTCCAAGTTTTGTAAAATGACTTAGTTCACTACAACTCGTGCTCTGATACCACTGTGTAACACCCCCAAAATGCAATACGCAGCGGAATACAACGATTGGGGTGCTACTTCATAATACATGCACACGAGTCCTAGTAAACGTTCAAATATACGTTTATAAAACACAATTTTATTTATTATAAAGATTAGAGTTACATAGTCCCCAATACCAACATAGAAATTGTTTCTAAAAGTCACAACACGACTTGATTTCTAAAACACTTGTTTTGTTTATGAAATTAATTCACTGAGACACCGTCCTTGATATCCGCGTTCCGTCCCGTCCAGCCATCAACAGCAATTAACCTGAGATACATGCTTAAAAGTCAACAAAACGTTAAGTGAATTTATAGAGTTTAAAATTAACACATAGAACGTATATTTTGGGTTCCACAAAACGTATAACGTTGGCTCGTAAGTCAAGTTATAAAAGTGATTTCCAACTAAATAGCCCGTGTACCGAAACTTAACACATTCATCCCGTAGGACAAAATTATGTCCGAGAAGTATGTCACTTCTCCTAATACTAACTACAAAATGTCCGTTTGACAGGGTGGTCCCAACGGATTCAAACCCCGGACAGGGTTGTCAAACCCAATAGATCTATTTAATGCATTAGCGTTCACCAACACATAGTAACTAACGGTCACACAGCAAAAAGGCATATACTCAGTAGTGAAGAAATCATATTCAGTATCAAAAACAGTGTGCGTTCAATTCACAAAACAAGAAATATATCCCCCTCGCGAAGTTTTAAACATTGAAAACTTTGAAAGCGGATGCTATGAACTCACTTGATCAAAAAGCGATGATTAAACAATAAAGTTTAGCAACGAAAATCACAACGCGATCAGAACTATTAATTAGAGTCTTCGATTTACTATATCGTAAATGTATATTTCAACGATGCGTTACATCGTATCAACAATTCTTATATATATATATATATATATATATATATATATATATATATATGTATATATATATGTTTATATATATATATATATGTATATTATTATATATATATGTAGTATATTATATATATTATATATATATATGTATATATATATATATATATATATATGTATTTATATATATATATATATATATATATTATATTTGGTATTTATATATATTACTATAAGTATATATATATTATATATAGCTATTATATATATATATTGGTTTGTTTATATAATATATGTATATAATATATATATGTTATTTATAATCTATATGTATTATATATATATATGTTATATTAAGTCATTCATGTGATGAGAAATCCACTTGCATCTTAGTCCCAAAACCCACAACATTGAAGTTATATTTGTCCCTCACGTTTTATCTTCCGTGACTTATTGAAAACGTAATATTTTCGATAACTTTCTATTTTTAGAAAGTTACTATTTTCGGAAAGGTTACCATGTTTGGTAAGTTTAAACATCTAAGTATATTTTTAATACTTATCATTTTATTTATTTTTTTTATCATTGTACTTAGTTAAAAAAATTATAAGTCTTAAGGACCATTGTCTTTTTAAAGTCAAACATTAGACTTTCTTTGACCTTTTATACTTATTTTTAATTTTACCCAAATCTGTCCCGCGCCTAACTGACCCTCTAAATCTCATTTTAACTATTCGGAGTGAAAGGAGATTTTATACGAAACGAATTACGGACACACCTTTTTAGTTTTAGCGAGACCGAAACTTGTGGAAAAGGACGAAAATGACCCCAGCAAAGAATCTGCTTGTAAACTTGTATTTTAATAAAAAACGCAGCAGTTTGACCATCGATTTTGATCCCGCTATATCACGTTTTCGTGACTTTGACCAAAAAGAGATTTTATAGAAAACATTATTCCGGACAGCGTTCGTGTTTCTCCGGAAGGCCGAAACGGGCTCGAAAGTGCCCAGAATGTCTGTCGAAAATCAGATCAACAAGTATAAATTACCAAAGTGTTGTTTGAAATTTATAAATTTTTCAAAACTTGTTTTCGCTCTAGTTTCTTCGTTATTAGGAGTTACGGGACGTTCGAATTACCGAAACGTACATTAGGACAAACTCTATCATATTTCAACATCAAAAATTAGATTTGATGATTTTTAGAACCTCGTTTTCCATGCCAAACTTACTGCACGAATTTACACTTTTAAAAACCCATCAAAATCATCTTCTCAATCACCCAATATCATCATCTAGCCTATTCGACGCAAGTACAATCGGATTTTGTAGGAACCACTAATATCACTTTCACTTCATATTGAAACAAGAAAAATAAGATGAGAAAATATGGAAGAAGTTTAGAGAGAAGTTAGAGAGAGAAAGGTAGAGAGAAGAAAAAGATGGATGATTTTCTTAGCCATATTACAAATGAGAAATTACAAGATCCAACCCCCTCTCCCATACTTAGAGAGGGGTATTTTTTACTTTAATACCAAGGGGCTTTCATGGCCTTGGTATGTCTACGGGCCGGGGCTCGGGATACTTGGGCTTCTCGTCGATACACGTGGACCGGTTAGATTACATTTAAGAAGCGTTTACCCGTCTGCTATTTACTACGTAATCTTTTTTAGTGACCGAGACCTAATATTAATTATGAACGAACTTCCATTGTTAGAATCAATATTTTGAGGTAACAATCTCCCCCGAAGTGAGTTCATTGTGTCACTCTTCTTGGAGATCAATGAGATTGCTTTTGTCGTAAGATATTGTGGTCTTGGTCTTCTGAATTGTTGTAGGCTTGTTACTTCCATGCTGTGTGAATATTGATCATGAGCCTTTTATCATTGTCTTTTGACTTTGTTCTTTTTCGTCCGTGATTTTTTATCTTTATCCTTCGTTTTGATGTCTTTGCCACTTTGAGATCTTGTGTCTTGACCAATACCCATAAATGGCCTTTCTTTACTTTGCATCATCTTGAAAGATTGCTAACATATCTCCTTGATAGACTTGATATTGTGAAGGAAGATCTTGTATATCAGGTTTGTGCGGATGTACTGTGTCTTTAATTAATTGAGCTTTCCATGATTCTTGAATCTGATGCTTAATAGATATGATCTTTGTAGTTTGAGCATGAGCATGTGGTAATGAATCCGACTTCAGCTGGAATGAGGCATCACTTCTCCAAATCCTTATGTATTACTGAAATAAATCAGTTAGCAATAAAGTGTGTGGACGAATATGGCTTCGTCATTCGTCCGGATTTGGTTAGATTAACCTCCGGTTCGTGGACGTTTCTAACAGTATAAATACTGTTCTAAGACTCAGGTTGATTCAAAGTATCTCCTTGACAGGGTTTCCAGCTCAAAGCGTAGGGTCTTCTAACACAGATGTATTAGATTTACCATGCTTGCTTGTTCTCATTACCGGAACGTCTCAAAGCAGACAACACGGTAAGAGTGAATCAGATAGTTACTATCTTTCTGATTAAGTCGTCAATTCATTTCCTGGAACAAGTTTGATTCACATTGAATCGCACCATCGTTTCTTTCCAGTTGACACAAGTTTGATTCATATAGAATCTCGCAAGTCACCTACCAAGAGCTTGTTTGATGCTGGCTCAAGCAGGATTTCCATTCGTCATTATGAATACTAAAGAGTATCACTCTGAATGTTCTGGCAAAATCACAAGGATAATGCGTAGGACTCTTGTTAACAGCTTGTGAACTTAATGATGTTCAACAAGTGTTTGTCATGTAATGTGTCCTAATGAGATTTATTTGATGATCTCTTGGCTCTAGACTCGATTAGTGCGTTTTGGTTTTAGTAATCGGAGGCTGGAGCAGACTGCCACCTATTCAATATTAACTAACTCGGAATGAGAAAGTCAATAGAAGTCGTGTGTATCTCCGTGACAAATGAGACAAGTTTCTTTTGAGAGAAACCCGAATGGCTGGGAAGGGTTGTGCATTGCATCACTGGGTCCATGATGTCGTCTTCAATGTCAGCAATCAACATTGTGATTCTGACAGCATATGTATTGACCCGGTTTCTGCCTAAGTTGTGTGGAGGGCTTCTTTCTTTTCACCCTTTATCCATACATTTCTTTTTAATTCTTCAACCCCTTCAATGCTTACCAAGACGTCCTCCCCACCTAAACACTTGTCTCCCGTGCTCGTTGTTCACTCAGTGCTGCTCATATTTACGTACGCGCTCGCCGCTCGCACCTTTTACACATTCATCACCAATCATACTAAGGCTGCCTATTTCTCAAACTAATGAGGTTCCTTGGGTAGATCCCTCGGTTTCTAGTTGGATCATCGGCACCCCAAATACACACGCTTACTTCCACTCACTTTGTCTTCAGAATCGTCGTGAAATTAGATGTTGTCGGGTATGAGATCGTAAAACCATAAAATCCCTTTTCCGAATAGCCCTTTGAGTCGTTAGACATTTACTCGCTTCATCGCTCCTCTCCTGTGTGTGTTGTCAATGTATGGTGTGTCTTCGAGTTTTGAAATACTGTGTGATTAAAATTTGTCTTGAAAAGGCATGGGAAAAAAAACGTTGTAAGCTTAGCTGACTTATTTGGAACTGTGTGTGTTGCCTCACATCCCAACTTTACATATGTTTAACCAAAAAAATGATACCCAAGATGAACTCACTCTACCCTCCCGATCTCCTCTACATTGAGGTTGATCAATTACGTCATCTTATAACTATCATTATATTTCGACATTGTCATTTTCTATTCTTGATGTTGTTAATGAGAATTTGGGAATGGTTTGAATGACATGAGATGGTCGAGTGATGATGTATCCAAATCATTAAACTTTCGTTTTTTCCAAACCTCCCCCTTGAAAGATGTGGTGTTGAACACACCAATGTGTTGAAAGGCATCGCGCTCTGAATCTCGCGCCAGTGAGAGAATGTGTCTTAGAGAAAAATTGTGTTCAACTTTTTGAAAAACAATATATTTAGACGACTTCTATTCCAACTCTAAGGGTAATCGCACTTTTGCCGCGCTCACTTCCTTTTTCTTGAGAGATAGAAAACTTTTGAATGTCTTGTATAGACTCATGTCAAAGATAGATCAGTATAAGTGCTGCGCCAGCTTTGGAATCGATAAATTTAGTACCTAGAAATGTGATTACCTATCGCACGGGCGAGACAAGGGAAGTTTCGAACAGGAGTTTCAAATGCTTTCAAAACATGTCATTTCTAAGTTTTCTTAATGGCTTATGTGCAAATATCAGTACATAACCCGGACTTCAAATAAAGGAAAGTTTATCTATAAAGATAACTTATCTACATCGAGAAAAACTCAACTTTTCTCGGTACTTGCGCTGTTCCCTTTACAAGACATTAATGTTTTAAGCTCAAGAAAAAGGATAGTGTACGCATAAGTGCGCTTACCCTTAGAGTTGGAAGAGAAGTCTTCTAACATGATGTTTTTCAAAATGTTGAACACAATTTTTCAAGAATTTCTCACTGACAATTCATAATCTTTTAAAATTGTGTGTTCAACACTCCATCTTTCAAGGGGGAGTTTTTCGAAAAACAAAGTTTAATGAGTTTGGATACATCATCTCACGACCATTTTATGATTCAAACCATTCCCTTAAAAAAGTATCTTAACAACATCAGAGAAATATTGGACAATTCAATAGAATGATAGTTATAAGATGACTAAGTGTTCAACCTCAATTTTATATCGATTTTACAACTTGGTATCATTTTTATTGGTGTCAAACATATGTAAAATTGAGGGGGAGCAAGATGACACAGTTCTAAATAATTCATGCTAAGCTTCAACATTTTTCCCCATGGACCTTTTCTAAGAAAATTTTAATCACACGGTATTTCAAAATCGAAGTGACTTAGAATTTTTAAAATAAGGGGTAGGAATGTAATTTAAAATGTGATCTAAGATCAAAGTGCTATTCGGGGAAAAGGTTTTATGTTACGATCTCATACCTACAACATATTATTTCACGTCGATTTCATGAAGACGATAAGGTGTAAGGTTAGGAATTTGTCCTATGATCCAACCAGAACCGGAGGGATCTACCCAAGGACACTCCATAGTTAGAAATAGCAGTCCTTAGGTATGATTGGAGATGAATGTGTATAAGGGAAGAATGCCGACTAAGATTGAGCTAACACTGGAACAATCACAACAAGGTGTTAGTAATGACGTCTTGGTAAGCATTGAAGGGGTTGAAGAATTAAAAGAAATGTTACTGGAATAAAGGTGAAAAATGAAAGCCCTCCACACAAAACTTAGGCAGAAACGGGTCAATTAATATGTGGCAGAATCACAATGTTGAATTGCTGAACATGGAAGACGTCATAATGGACCCTGTGTGATGCAATGCACAACCCTTTCCCAGCCATTCGAGTTTCTCTCAACAGAAACTTGTCTCATTTGTCACGGAGATACACACGACTTCTATTGACTTTCTCACTCAGAGTTAGTTAATATTGAATAAAGGTACGGCAGTCTGATCCAGCCTCGATATTACTAAAACCACAAACGCACTATTGAGTCTAGAGCAGAGATCATCAATAATCTCCATTTAGGACACATTAATGACAATAAAAATAACACTTGTTGAACATCATTAAGTTCACAAGCTGTTAACAAGAGCCTACGCATTATCCTTGTGATTTTGCCAGAACATTCAGAGTGATACTCTTTAGTATTCATAATGACGAATGGAAATCCTGCTTGAGCCAGCATCAAACAAGCTCTTGGTAGGTGACTTGCGAGATTCTATATGAATCAAACTTGTGTCAACTGGAAAGAAACGATGGTGCGATTCAATATGAATCAAACTTGTTCCAGGAAATGAATTGACGACTTAATCAGAAAGATAGTAACTATCTGATTCACTCTTACCGTGTTGTCTGCTTTGAGACATTCTGGTAATGAGAACAAGCAAGCATGGTAA
The DNA here is from genome assembly GCA_026074375.1 of Tanacetum coccineum. NCBI lineage: Eukaryota > Viridiplantae > Streptophyta > Magnoliopsida > Asterales > Asteraceae > Tanacetum > Tanacetum coccineum. Next base: position 29,715 of record BQNB010047353.1, on the reverse strand, counting down.
ATCTAATACATCTGTGTTAGAAGACCCTACGCTTTGAGCTGGAAAAACCCTTGGTCAAGGAGTTTCTTTGAATCTACTCTGATCATTGGTACAGTTATTTATACTGTTAAAACGGTTCCTACGGAAGCCTGAGGTTATCTACCAAATCCGACGAATGAAAAGCCAATATTCGTCCAACCCGATTTATTGCTAACTGATTTATATCGGATACTAAAGATGGAGATGGTATGCCTCCTTTCCAGCTGATGCGGATTCATTTCCTCACTAGCTCATGCTTAATCTACAATAGACATTCTATAAGCATCAGATTCAAGATTCATGAAGCTCATGAAAACGAATTAAGACAAAGACTTCCGCACAAACTTCTGATATAAAGAGCTTCCTTCACAGATATCTAAGTCTATTCATGGGAGATTGTTAGCAGCTTTCAAGATGTTGCAAGTATGAGCTATGTCTGGTCTAAGACACTAAGATCGCATAGTGGCAAAGACGATCAAAACGAAGGATTAAGAATTTTAAGATCTCGGACGAAAAAGACTAAGTCAAAAGACATGATATGGCTCAAGATCAATGATCACAAAGCATAAGGAACATGCTACAACGAAATTTCAGAGACCAAGACCACATGATCTTTACGACAAAGCAAATCTCATTGATCTCATGAAGGGTGTCAAATGAACTCACTTCGGGGTGAGATTGTTCAGCCTCTACATTATTGAGTCGAACAATGGATTTCTTTTGAATGTAAGTTCGTTCATAATTATCATTAGGTCTGGTTCACTAAAAATAATATACGTTGTATTAGGCTAGAGGGGCGGTAAACGGGCTCTTATATGTAAATCTAACGGTCACGTGTATGGGCGAAAGACCAGTAATCCCGAGCCCGGGCCGTTGAATTACCAAGGAATGAAAGCTATTGGTATTAAGTATAATTACCCCTCTCTAGTTTGGAGTGGGGGTTGGTTCTTGTTAATTCTCATTGTAATTTGGCTAAGTTATTATCCATCTTTTTTTCATCTATAACCGTTTCTCTCTCTAATTCTCTCTAAACTTCTTCCTATAATTTCTCTCCTACATCTTATTTTTTCTTGTTTCAATATGAAGTGAAAGTGATATTAGTGGTTCCTTCAAAATTCGAGTTGATACTTGCGATCGTACTAGGCTTGATGATGATATTGGGTGATGAGAAGATGATTTTTGGATGGGTTTTAAAAGTGGTAATTCGTGCAGTAAGTTTGGCACGGAAAACGATGTTTGAAAAATCATAAAATCTAATTTTTGATGTTGAAATATGATAGAGTTTGTCCTAATGTACGTTTCGGTAATTCGAACGTCCCGTAACTCCTAATAACGAAGAAACTAGAGCGAAAACAAGTTTTGAAAAACTTATAAATTTCAAACAGCACTTTGGTAATGTATACTTGTTGATCTGATTTTCGACAGCCATTCTGGGCACTTTCGAGCCCGTTTCGGCCTTCCGGAGAAACACGAACGCTGTCCGGAATAATGTTTTCTATAAAATCTCTTTTTGGTCAAAGTCACGAAAAAAGTGATAATTAGCGGGTCAAATCGATGGTAAATGTCCTGCGTTTCTTATTTAAAATATACAAGTTACAGCAGATTCTTGCTGGGGCATTTTCGTCCTTTTCCATCAAGTTTCGGGTCTCGGCTAAAACTAAAAAGTTGTCCGGAATATCGTTTCGTATAAAATCTCTTTTTACTCCGAATAGTGAAAATGTGATTTAGAGGGTCGTTTGGCGCGGGTCAGATTTGGGTAAAAATAAAAATAAGTATAAAAGTCAAAGAAAGTCAAATGTTGACTTTAAAAAGTCAATGGGTCATATAAGACTTATATAATTTTTAACTAAGTACATGGATATAAATAAAATGATAAGTATTAAAAATATACTTAGATATTTAAAAACTTACCATAAAAGGTACACTTTTCGAAATAGTAACTTCTAAAAATAGAAAGTTATCGCTAAAATATAACGTTTTCAATTAAAAGTCACGTAGAATTAAAACGTGTAGGGACAATTATAACTCAATGTTGTGCGGGTTTGGGATCTTAAGATGCGAACGTGGATTTTCACTATCACATGTATGATTAATATATTCATAATTTATATATATACTGTATTTATTTTATACATATATATATTTATACATAGTTAATATTATACATTTATATATATATATAACATATATTTATATATATATTCATATATATATAGATATAATATTTGCTTATTTATATTAGCATTTATTATATATATATATATATATATATATATATATACATATACATATATATACTATATATCATTATATATAATTATCTTAGTTATATTTACATATTATCTATATAATATTATAATATACTATATCTATATTACATATATATATATATATATATACTATATATATGATTTTGTTGATACGATGAACGCATCGTTGATTATACTTTTCGATATAGTAATCGAACGACTCTAATTATAGGTCGTGATCGCGTTTGTGGATTTTCGTGCTAGACTTTATTGTTTAATCATCGGCTTTTGATCAAGGTGAGTTCCTTAGCATCGCTTCTTTAAAGTTTTCAATGTTTTAACTTTCGCGAGAGGGATATATTGCTTGTTTTGTGAAATTGAACGCAAACTGTTTTGATACTTGAATATGATTCCTTCACTACTGAGTATATGCCTTTTTGCTGTGTGACCGTTAGTTACCATGTGTTGGTGAACGATAATGCATTAAATAGATCTATTGGGTTTGACCAAACCCTAGTCCGGGGTTTGAATCCGTTGGGACCACCCGTTTTTGTCATAAATGACATTTTGTAGTTAGTATTAGGAGAAGTGGCATACTTCTCGGACATAATTTCGTCCTACGGGATGAATGTGTTAAGTTTCGGTACACGGGCTCTTTAGTTGGAAATCACTTTTATTACTTGACTTTACGACGCCATCGTATAAGTTTTGTGGAACCAATTATCGTTCGATGTGTTAATTTTAAACTCTATAAATTCACTTAACGTTTTGTTGACTTTTAAGCATGTATCTCAGGTTAATTGCTGTTGATGGCTGGACGGGACGGAACGCGGATATCAAGGACGGTGTCTCAGTGAATTAATTTCATAAACAAAACAAGTGTTTTAGAAATCAAGTCGTGTTGTGACTTTTTTGAATCAATTTTTATGTGGTTTGGGGACTATGTATCCTCTATACTTTATTAATATATAAATTTGTGTTTTATAATCGTATATGTTGAACGTTTTACTGGGGCTCGTGTGACATTGTATTTATGTAGTAAACCCAATCGTTGTTTATTCCCGCTGCGTATTGCATTTTGGGGGTGTTACAAAGTGGTACCAGAGCACGAGTTGTAGTGAACTAAGTCGTTTTACAAAACTTGGACTACAACTGTTTTTGGAAAAGTTTCACGAGCCTTTCACGGATGTCCGATATCCGCACGCGTGTTGCTCCCGATCCTTAGAAGCCTTATATGGTATATATTTGATTGCATATTATGTGCGTAACAAGTGGTTGACACTTGGTACAAGTAATAATTATATATATGTATATAGATATATATACGGCATTCCGTTTCTATGGTATCGTTTTATATATCTTGATATTCGCTTCTTGCGAAGAGTTTAATTTCTTTAAACATTTCGATGCGATATGATAAAAATTATTTTGATACGTGATGAAAACATCGTTGTTATACGATTATCTTCGAAACTTTTTCGCAAACTTTACTTTGTTATCTCTTGATGTCGGGACTCGACTTAGTTTTCGATCCCACTTGAAAATTTTACTAATTGATTTTGAATTTGAACGCTCTTCTTATTGATTTTGATTCGCATATGTTGTTTCGTAATCTATCATTTTGAGATTTTCCTGTTAATGGGAGTATGACTTTTATATGTCATCCCATGAACCTTCATTGTTTTGGAAAACAGTTATAAACTTACTCCCGCGTAATATGTCATTTGGAAACGTCTATCTTTGGAACTGACGAATAAAGTTGGTGTTTGCGTTTGATTCTCTCGTATCGACCTCTACTTAGTAAGTCATGAAATGTTTGATTCTGGAAATCTATGAGTTTTTGTGTTTGAAGGAGTGTTAAGTCATTGGGTATGGCTTTGTATTGGCGTTTGAAGGAATTAAAATGGTGTTTGATTGGATTTTGAAATGGATTATACGGCAGTTTGTAACCAGCAAGTTGTGGGGTTGAGAAATCCAATATGGATGTGGGCATATGTCTTAAGTGTATTTGGTTCTTTGGATAGGGTCATATCTCCTCTATATGAGTGAGATATCGTCATTTTTCTAAAACTTGTCAAATCTGGTATACTGTTGGGAAAAGAAGTATAACTCCATATTTTTTTAATAACTTTTCAAAATAGAATTATGGTACCTCTAGAAGACTCTTAGGGCTATTTCCTCCAATTGGTTTCACATCAAAAGCATCAATAAATTTTAAATTACGCTCATTTTCGTAAAATACAAAAATTTGTCAAAATTTCTTTGGGGATTGCTTTGATAGCAGCTGGTTGGGTATGTTTCAAAATGTTTTTGGTCTATTAAGACCTGGTAAGTTGAACTATGATGTAGAGAAACCTCTTAGGTACATATAGGAATTCGGATGGAGTCGTATCGACGCCCGACGAATGAGATATCGCCGAAATGGCAAAACTAGTCAAAAATTAAGACCAGAATTTGAATGAGTAATAAGTTCAAAAACTTATATAGTAACACCTAAATATGTAAAACTGTAAGTTCTAGATATTGAACAAACTTAGATTTAAGCGGTCGTTTCGGCTTTTGCGGACGCACAGTTTAGGAGATACACTCAGTTTAAGTGGAGCGATAAAATTTTGGAAAAATGGCGGCTTTGATATATAGGGGCAAAATGGTAATTTCACCTTGGGTACAAAACTTTCTGGGCAATGGGCCCTATGTTTCTGGAAATTTGACTCGAAATGCTTTCCGTAGACGGATACCTCATACTTTTATCGTCTACGTACTAGTAAGTAGGAGGATTCCAAGATTTAGGTCCATTGGATTGAGGATTATTATTGCCTCAGAGTTTTATCTTGTCAGTGCATTCTTTAGCTATTTCTTTCGATTTAGAACTCTAGGAGAGTTCATGTATATGTAGTTTATGTATTGGAAACTTAGAACCATTACGGTTGGATGTACTGGCTTTGAAAGCCAATGATGTATCCCCTTTTGGAAAAATTGGCATGTATGTATGTTATTCTCGGCGTTGCTATTACTATTTTTGTAATTGTTCTCGGTTATGAGTTAGGAGAAGGTGTCATTGTATAGGTTGTACTATGAGTGAAGCCTGGAGGTCGTTGTTACCCCGAGGACTATTGCTTGTGTGAGATTGATGTGACCTCTGAGTGTTAGGTTGACTTTAATTGGGAATCTTTCGCATGAGTACTGTTACTTGATGCATAATCCATGTCGTGGGTATTATTTTGAAAACTGGGCTATGTTGACCGTGCAACAAAAAACCTTCCATTTTCACCATACACCAAATCCATATTGTTATTCAATGATGTTTTGTGACTTGATAACTCTAAAACTATGAATTGCAGTCACGAATTTGTGTGTTGAACAAATGTCGTTGCGCGAATCATATTGACTATGTTGTATAAACTGATTGTGCAAACAATGGAAAAATGTGTTTTCAAATTTCATAAACTGACCCTATGGTGTCAAATAACTTTTTTTTTTCAAACAAAAAAAACATTTCTATTTTTTTTAAAATAACAAGAATGGAAGGTGGTGCTATCTTCTTTTCTTTCTTTTGAAATAATTTGATTTTTATTCTTTGAAAATTTTCTTGGAATTAACTTACACATGTAGCATATGGAAAGAATCGTATTTGACAGAGGAAAGGGACCATTGAATGTCGTCTGGTCCTCTAATTATGCTATAACCTGATAAACTATGCATTAATTTAGGAAGAACTTCGCTATGTCGGATAAATCGTCACCTTATAAACGGCTTGGTATTAAGATAAATGTTTGGGGTCAAGCTTCCGGAAGGAGGAAAATTTTTTTACCCTAATTAGTATACTTATACAAGTAACCTTCCTTATCGACTGCAAGGAGGGAGTTCTAATGCGAGTCATTATGCCGAGTCTATACGATAGCAGAAATATCTACGGTTTTGTTCAGAACGAACGGTGTATCTCAAAGGGCTGTAATGTTTCAGTTGTAGTATCTAGGGAGTCGGTGATTGTTATGAAGTCGTGTCAAGACAAGTTTGTAGGTCGGTTTGGGTAGTAAGTAATGATAGATTTGTGCTTTCAAGGGTTGTAAACCTGATATCGACACTGAAGAGGGATCTTCTTGGAGATGTAAAGATTCCTAAGGTGGGTGGAAGCTGAGATGGTTAGTCTCGAGGTTGAAAGTGAGAAATGGAAAAGACCTCTCCTACATTGGATGTATGATGCTTTAAATATATCAACTGATGGCCGTGAAGAAGACTCTTCTTTCCCGTAATGGTGTGTAAGTGGTTGTGTAGTCGTAAGTATACATGATGCGTCAAGTATTTTACATGGAGACTCTATACAATATTCGACCTACCGGTTAGTGTTGTGGCCCTTACTCCAGAGTGACGTAACCAAGGCATAAAAGAGTGGCGAATTGATTGAGATTCTAGCTAAATGGTAACGTCCATTTCCATTACTGGAGGAACAACCAAAATAGCCAACGTCTTAAGTCGAGCGGTATTGAATTAGGATTGTGAGTATTTCGACTTAATGATTTGATTCATCAATGATGCTACGCAATGAGATGGGACCAAGCCAGCGATGCTAGTCGCCATGAGGAAACGTTGAAATTTTTGAATTTTTGGCGGACGAGCAATAAGTCCATGATGCTCATTGTTTTCATAATTGATTTTGATTTATCATTTGACATTATGTGTTGTAGCGGGATTGTCGCCACCGAATTATGTGAAATATGTGCTATATGTGTTATGTGCTTTAAATGGTAGTGAGATTTCATGTCACTTTTTCGTGGCCAGTGATGCGGCTTAGGCAGTAAGTAAATGGGTATAATCACCCAAGTAAGAATTTAGGACGTGATAAAGTGAGTGGACATCGCCGCGAAAAGTCTTGTGACTTGTAGGCATTGATAGTCCATTGATGCGTGAGGTAGTATCTAATTAGAATTAGCGAGTGTTTATGTTGGGAATTATCCGTCGAGGTGGTTGGACTTTGTGGAAGCTTGGTACGTTGGAGGAAAATATGACCGTAGGGGTATAAAACCTAAGTGTTAGAAAGAATAATTATGCCAAAAGCCCCAAAGGAAAGCGAATCCGATATGTGATAATAATCGCCAATGCTTGGTGAAAAGTGTGCATGATGAATGTCCTTTGTTTATGAGGCCATTCATCGAGTGTTCATGTTAAAGATGGCGGAGCGTACAATATGGGACTTCAATGATGGGCATGTGTAACATTAAACGTAAGATAATTAGTGAGAGATACGAAATGGTGTTTCGGATGTATTTTTTTTCGCTACCAGTGAGGCATTATTGGATGAGACCGGAAGGGCGACATGTGTATTTTGGTTTTGAATAATGATGAGTATTTTGATTTGGATAATGATATAAGTATATATATCGAATTTGATTATTGACGTCTATCTTGGTTTTTAGTAGCGATCGTAGGTCTGGATTTTTTGGTAAAGAAGCAAATTATCGGTTTGAAATTATTGGTATAATTCCGTTTTTGAGTGCGACATATACTATGATTTTTAATTAAACACGTAAGTTTTCAGCCTTGGTTTGAATAAGCCAGGTGCGCTGGTTTTGGTTGTTTATATGATCCCCAAACTAAGTTTGGATCGATCATTTCATTTTAGGAAAATTTCTCGGGGTGAACGCGTAATATTATTTTTATCGGATTATATTCGTAGAAGTATATTGTCGTTATGAAGAACGCGACTATAAAAGTTAGAACGACGTGATTTGGTTTTGTCGAATATATTTTCGCGACTTGTTTTTGCCTCTTTTGATAAGGGCTACCATGATTTTGTTTTGATTTCGTGGGTATAATTTACCGCTTGTTTTGTTGACTTTCCATCCGGAATAGTCGGAGCGAATATTGTATCGCATATTTATTTTGAAAAAAAAACCGTAGGAGTCTGCGTGATGACGTGAAGCCATCATGCCACGAACAAATGATGAGACGAGTAAGAAGGAACGAGCACTGGGACGACGTCCTTAAGGTGGGTGGAATGTAAACTAACCCGGTTGCACGACGCGCATGACGATCGCGAGTTCGACGTCATTATTATTATTATTTTACGAATTTTCGTAAACAAATGTCGACATTTAAAATTTTATTTGTCAAAAATAATTATTTTCGTATTTTATTACGAAATTTTTTGAGAAGATTTGATAATTTTTATTTTTGACGTTTCGCGAGTCGACGTTTGGGACCGCTATGCGCTCGTTAACCGTTATCGAGAGCCTCGTTAAAAATGTACGAAGTCGACTCATTATTTTTTAGTCCGTAATACTCATTATTTTTATGTTTGTCGTCATTTTGTTCCCTTTCTTGAGCCGGATTATGTTTTAAATGTTACACATTTTATTAAATATTTTAAAAAAAAAAAAAAAAAAAATCCAGAAATATGTAACGAAAAATAAAATATGTCTTCGGTAGTGTTATCCCGAGCCCACGTGTGTACAATTTTTCTCAATTTCAGGTCATGTTATGGCACATATTATTCGTCACTATTATTTTTGGTACGATAAGCGTTTACTTTTAATGTTGCTTTTTGTCCCCCTCGTGGTAGACTAAGAGTTAATCATTTTACGTAAACGGTCACCACATAAATTAAGTTTACGGTTCAAAACAAGTGTTATATACAATTATTAAGAGTATATATTATTAACTTTGCGTTTTTATTTTTATTGGTCACGTAAAAGCTTACGTTTCGCAATATAATACATTTAGTACACACGCCCGGAAATACCTAGGACTTACCTAAAACTCGCTGGCTCACAAGATCCATAGCCACATGCTCATACCCGACCGACAAACATAAAGACATCATGAAAGCTCAAGTACATGTGTTAAGACTTCCGCTACTCTGATACCTGACAAATTGTTAAAGTTAAAGAATTTCAAGAAAGATGCAACATTAAAGCTTTTCAAGTCAACAAATCAAGTAAGGTATTATAGTTAATGAATCTCAAGAAAGAAGTAGCATTAAAGTTTTTCAAGTCATCCATTCAAGAAAGGTATGAGCATGTTGGTTCAAAAGTCACAAATCCACAAGATGGCAAAGTTTCAAGATGGCGTAAAGAGATTATGCTTGGTTGATGATCTCAAGATGCTCAAGATCACAATGTCAAATACAAAGCTCAAGGAACAAGCTCAATCAAGAAATCAATGATCATTACTACATACTCACAAGAGAAAGTCAAAAGGATGAGCTAAAGACTAAAAGACAAAGCATAGTATGCTAGGATTAAAGTTTTGTAAAATGGAGTAACCTCCCTTAGGGGGAGATTGTTGGAAACACAAAAAGTGTCGGTCACTTCCAAGTTGTAACAGGTCTTAGCTCGTAGTTAGTGTAATGATTAGATTAGTAATCTAGTCCAGCCCAAGGTCCATGGGAAGCCCATCATAGCCCATGGCCGGCCTATAGAACCTATATAAGCCCCTCTCCTAGCTTTGGAGAGGGTTGGTTGTTCTATTTGTAACATTTCATCATAATACACTTCATCCATTCCATCCATTTTATGTCTAACATCACAACCCACATCTCACTCTTGTTCTTGGTTTGATCATAAGATTACTAGAATTCTACATTAATACTAAGTTTAAAAGGAAAATAGAATTTGATATAAACCACAAGGACCATTCTTGCCATCTTGTTAAAAATGGCCGCTTATATCTATTTTTGAAAACACAAATCGCACACACTCACTTATTCTCAAATCCAGACACACATTTTCTCTCTAAAACACATTTTGCTTGCTTCATACTCAAAATCAAAACTTCTTTTCAAGGGTAAAGGTACACGTCTATTCGTTTATTAACCCTTTAATATCAATTTGATAAAAGGAATTGGTTTAATTCTCCGTTTTGCACTCGAAATCTTTAAAATTCGATTTAGGGTTCATATGAATTAAAGTTGAGATTTTGTCAAATTAAGTGAGGGGTTTTGTTCATAAGGGTGCGTCTAAGCTTAGTGTGAAACAGTTTTTGATAGCGTCAATGTATGCTTATCTTATGATGATTTTGTATGGTTGAATGATGCGAAATATGCGTTGATGTGAATTTGGTTGTGGGTTTGTGTTAGTAAGCATCAATGTTACTCTTTTATGCCTTTAGAAACAGTCTTTGTCCCTTAGGTTCTCCTTTTCTTGGAAGCATAGTATCCTAGGTTCAAAAATCTTGAATATGGTATTTTGAAGGGTTGTGTGATGTGTTTCATGAGTTGGTTAACTGTGTCTAGTCCTCAGTGCATGATATTTGTTCCCTAGATGTTCATTATAGAGATTGCCATGTGTTCTTCCTTGATTTGGCTCGAAAATTATCTTGGTATGCTTGTTTGTTGTCTAATTCTTGCGTTTATGGATTCTGAGATGTTTATGATTGATGTGTAATTATTGGAATTAAGTCTTTAAGGTTTTTGATTGTAAAAACCTTAGTTAAGAATGATTTGATGCATGCGAAATATGTTATGTATGAACCAAGCAAAACATGTTAGGTATGTACCAAGCAAAATATGTAAAGCTTTGTCTATGCGAAATATGTTCTGATTTAGGTCATGCGAAACATGTAAGTCATGCGAAATATGTTTAGGTGTTGCCATGCGAAACATGTTTTAACTGAGTGAAATATGTCGAATTACATGTTCCATGCGAAACATGATAGGGTACATAAATCAAGCGAAATATGTCATTTTATGAAAGGAAACTCTGCCCAAATTTTCTAAAATTTGTGTAATACTTGGTTATGGTGTCATATTTCATAGCTTGCCAGGTTTAAATGTGTATTACTTGTCCTATATTTGAATGCATATCCTAAGCTCTCTTGGAAATGTCAGGTTGACTTCATCAGTTAACTTTGACTATTGACCTTAGTTGATTGTATTCTTAGAACGTAGTAACAATCATGTATGCATGAAACCTAAACATAGCATATTCCTAAATCAATAATATCATCTATGATAACCAAATTAATCAGTAAAATATAGCTGTTGTGTATATAAACTGTATTGGTTAATTCTTAAGCAGAATCATGAATCCATAAGAAACTCAACAAGTGACTGCCATAATGAGAAGTAGGTTCCATCTATAGAAAGGGTCAAGATTAGCTCAACCAATGTTAGACTGGAAACCACTGTGCATCAGAAGGAAGAAACATTTCAAGTTGTCATTGATGTAATTAAGAACTCCACGTGCTTCAAGGCATTCACTATCACTACAAAAATCCCTGAAATCTTTATGCAGCAGTTCTGGTACACTATCAAGAAGGTCAAAGACTCATAATCTTATGAATTCCTTTTGGGCAACAAGAAGGGCATTGTCGATGCTGAAGTCTTTAGAAAGATTCTGGATATCTATCCAAGAGTTGAAGGTGAAGAATTCACTAAGGTACAAGATGATGATGCTACCCTCACCTTCCTCATTGACCTTAGCTACAAAGGTCTACTACACAAGTATACCAACATGTATGTGGATCACATGCATCAGCCATAGAGAACTCTGGCAGCCATTATCAACAACTGTCTCTCTGCGAAGACTGCAAGCATGAAAGGACATTAGAAAAATCCAGAATGACATAGGCGGGGCTATGTTTTCATACAATAGAAAATGTCAACTATCCTGAGTTAATTTGGGAAGACTTTGCTTTCTATATTGATCACAGGGGGGAAAAAAAAGGGGAAGAGAAAAATCAAGTCGTGACAAACTATGCCATTCTCCTGATTCACCAAAGTCATCATCAATCACTTCCTCTCACAACACAAATCTCTCTTCAACCTCAAGTTTCAACACTATCATACAATCAAGGATGATGGCATTGTAAGCATACTCAAGTTTGTTAGAATTGGAGAAGACTATCATGAATATGGAATGCCTATTCCTGATATGATGCTAAATGATGCAATCAAATGATCAGAATCTTATCCAATGTTCCTCAAATACTCAACTGGTCAAATTCCTCCCAAGAAGAGCAAAGGCAAAGGTTTATAAGGGAAGAAGACTGCAGATACTTCTGTGGTAGATGTCGATGTGTCTAAAGAGTCTAACTCTGAACCAACCAGAAAGAGAACTGCTAGTAGAAGAGTGGTCAAAAAGAAAGTCCCAATTTCTCCAGCTAACAACATCATTCATGATCCAGATGTCGCTTTGGAATTAGGTAAATCTATCAGCTAGCTAAAGCTATAGAAGAGGAAGCTGCAAGGCAAGTCTATGCTACTCTTGCAAGGATTGTGACTGAATCTGTCCCTAAGCCTGCTAGAAGAAGAACATCAGGTATTGCCTTCAGAGATACTTCTCAGGTGTCAAAGAAAGTGTCTTTTGATCTTTCTCAAAGGCTCAAGGGTGTTCAATCTTTGACCCCTGAAGTACAAAAAGCTGCAGATACTATGCAAGCTCTAAAAGAAAGCAAGAAAACCATCAGAAGATAGCGAGGTAATGAAGGCTCAAGTGAAGGAACTGGTAGGATACCAGGGGTTCCTAATAAGTCCATAGTCGTCTCTGCCACATCAAGTGAAGGAAATGGTACTAAACCCGAGGTTCCTAATAAGGAAAAAGTTACTTCAGAAGCAAATGTTATTCTTGAGTATGGTTCGGAACAAGAGAGAGAATACTCGGAAGAAGACATACGTGATGATGAATAAGTTGATTGGATTTATTTTGATGAGGATAATGAGAAGAAAGATGATGCTAATGATGACAAAAGTATCGATCTAGAAATGACTGATGATGAAGAAACTGATGATGAGTTTGTACACCGTGATGAAAAAGTAAATGACAATGAGGATGAAGAGATGAAAAATGCTAAAGTTGAATATTTTGGAAAAGGTGATGCAAAAATATCTGATGTGGCCAAAGCAGATGTTGAAAAGATTGAAGAAATAAAGGGTGATGCCAAGAAAGCTGAACTTTCTCCAACAAGCTCTATCTTATCTTTATCTTTAGGTTTTGGTGATTAATTTCTTAAACTTTCATCTGATACTTCTTTAGTTGGTACTGTTAAGGATACAACAGATGCTGAGATCAACTCGTTGTTGGATATTAAAATCCAATCTGAAGTTCCACATGTCTAGTCTCCATCTATGCTTACTATACATGTTTAAGTGATTTTTAAGCCCGTAGTCCCCACACCTATACCTGAAACTCCTTTACTAGCTCCTTCAACAACTCTTCTACCCCCTCCATCTGTCTCCACCATACCATATGTACCTCACCAAACAACAGCACGAATCCCTACACCACCAATCATAACAGATGCTCCAACCATCACCACTGCTGTCCCTGAATCCAATGCAGTCACTGATGTTCAGTTAAGAGTTGCAAAATTAGAAAAGGATGTGTCTGAACTAAAGAAAATAGATCACTCTGCTGAAGCTCTTGCTACTCTCAAGTCACAAGTTCTAACTGTTGTTGAATATTATCTTGGATCTAAAATCAGTGATGATTTCAAAAAGTTCTACAGAGACACACTATAGACCTCATTCAGAAATACTTAGTGAAGCTAGCTCCCGAGTCTAGCAAGATTTAGAAACCAACAATTGATCTTGAACAAGAATCTAAGAAGAGTGCTGGTATGTGCTTAATTACACATACCTTTGACCTAATAAAATGAGCTTAAGTGACCAAAAACAGACATAAAAATGCCAAATATATGTTTGTTTTTCCTTGTATACTGTGCAGGTATCAAATATTTACTAAAGGACAAAAACGAAGCCAAAACCAAGCACGGGATTGGAAAGAGCATGAAAAGTCGAAGCTAAAGACGTGTGCATCTTAAATGGGCCAACCCGCACCCATTTAATGGGTTGGGCCAGCCCATTAAGCCTTTATATATAAACCTTATATGATAAAAAAGCCCTAATCTAAAACAATCCTAAACCGGCCCAAGATCAAAAGTCCAAAAGCCCAAATACACATAACCCTGTTAGCCCATTACCCTTTTAACACCTTTGCATCGTTAGTCCATAGGGACTAACACTGCTAGTACCTAACTTTTACACAGTTAGCCCCTATAACCCTTTAACCTATTACACCGTTAGTCCCTTTTCCTCTAACCCCGTTACAAATCAAAAACCTAATACCCCCAAAATTAATTACCTGCCAAAACTTACTATTCCCCCATCCCTGTCAAAGCGTACCCTGCAAACAGACAAACCCATTTAACCTTTTCCCCCATAATCTGACACCCAATCAAACCCCACCCCCAGAAGAAGACAAGACACCATGGCAATCCCATGATGTCTTATTGGTTGATGGGACAAGAACATAATCAATGGCTGTGATCAAAACAAAGAAACACAAATGAAGAATCAAGGGCTCATAATTGAAGGCTTAGGGAACACTCTCTTCATCCTCACACAACAAAGATAAGACCTAGAACCTTCTCATTCGTCTATAAATAGTGGCCATTAGGGCAGAAATAGGGATCTATCTTTTATTGTAATTTTCAGCTTAAATTAATTTATATTAGCTTATTGTAACTCTATTTAAAGTCTTGTAATGTTTTTTTAAGTGTTGATGAAATTTATGTTTTTATGTTAAATTCTGTTTTAAAGTTAATGAAGTTTATGTTTTAAAAATGTTTGTTAAGCTCTCTTAAACTCTTTTCCTTGTTACTCAAACTGTTTTACTTAAACTATATACCGGGAGCGGGGGGTAGCTCTTTATTCTCTTTACTGTAAAAGCAGGGCTGTGGGGGTGTGTATATTGTTCAGGGAGTGGTGATATGTATGTTTACGGGCATTCATAGACCAGATATCCCTACGTACAGGTGTGTGGTCTCATTGGCTTAGGTAATTTAATATAGCATATTTATCCAAGATTTATTTGTGTCTTATAGTTCACATTCATGACTGTGTCCTAACATACGTTCAAGTTTAAATTCAGACGATAAAGACTGACTACTTTCAAGACCCAGCTTTTTTACAAACTCTAAATCTCATATCAGCTTTAATATGGTTGATAGATAAGACCTTGTATTGGAAAGTGGGGGTGTAGCTTATAAATGTCATCGTTACACTCAGCTTATTTTTTTCTATAACAAGCTAGAGCTTGTAGATAAGCTCTAAGAGCAATTATCTTAAGTAGTTATAGCTGCCAAACTTAACACACCATTTAAAAGTTTAATTGAGGGGGAAGCAGAAAAAGGGATTGTAGTGTGGCAGGCGCCGGGGGGGCGGGGTTATTAGGGAGGGTGGGGGGGGGACGTGGGGGGTTGGCGGGCAGCTGGTTATGTGGCGGGTGTTGGATTGGGTGTTGGGTTAGAGTGGAGTTTGATGTATGAGGGTGGTATGGCGAGATGTGTAGATGTTGATTCTCGTTGGGTTTTGGTGTGTTGGTTTGAGTTACATTTTTCTTGATCGTGATGACAGTAGTTTGGTTCTTTGCGGAACGATATGATTGTCATTTTAGTTTTTTTATAGGTTTTAGTGAAGTAATACATGTCAAGTAAGTCAGTTCACATAGCTCAACAAATTTATACAGCAACATTTTTTAGGTTATTAGCAATGCGATTCAAAACTGTATCTTTTCTCTGCTGTCATCTACACAAACTACTCTCTCTCGTTCTAGCGCGTCTATAGGCACTCTCTATGGGATAGTAAACTGGCTCTAAGTAGCTTATCTCTGTCACTAAGCTCTATTTGCTTCACTTGCTTGACTTAGATAGAACATACATCATTAGTATCAACATTAGTAAAGCGTTCTTAATCACTCTTTCCAAATTAATACACTTTCTTCCATGTAAAGTTAATAGTTCTTCGAGTGAGGTCGTGTCTGCAGTTGTAAGCTAAAATTTATGATAATCCTCTTCTAGTATATAAGAACCTCTGGATACAAGCTTCTGTTTTGACTTAAGTAAAACACAATCGCTAGCATTCTATATCAGTTTGCGCATAGATATACACACACATGATTATTGAAAACAGTTGGCGAATTTGCTTCACTTAACACTGCTTAAACCTATGCTCTAGTTTCATAATCATTTCCTTATAAATCAACCCACAGCTTAAATACACAGCTTATTGTTCTTTGCGGGGGTTATATGTGTTGTATTAGAGAGAAATGCTAAACATTAACAGTGCTTCAATATTATTGTTATGTTCATCAGAGTAATTAACGTAGAGAAGGCGCTAACTTATGAACCTAAATAAATAAGAGGATGTGTGTCTCAACACAAGTGTAGTAGAAAAACGCTGCTTTGAATAGTTACCTTACACTTCAAGAGCCTATGTTAGATCTAGACTTCTTAGAGATCTATAAGGCACATTCTATTTCTATTAAGGAGTCATTAGCGTAGGGTTTGAGTATTATTATAAACTTAGTTTCTCTTTGGGATACATAGATTTCAAAACGGCAGCTCCGCAAATAACTCTTCTACGCAGAAGTAATTCATGGATTTATTTCGTCACGTTTTATGTGATTCTGGTGAGAATATTGTGTGCAGATATCGGGGAGATGGGAGAGGCTGTTAGATCTGCAGTATAGGGGGACACAGCATATTTAGGAAGAGAACATTAGATGCTCTTTGAAGCATCATTTATCTTCACATGAGACAGTTGATGTGATCTGTACCATGTCAGGTTGTGGCAGCAGTATCTTTAAAATGAAAGTCACATGTATGAGGCTCGAGGGTATACAGACAGGAGGCTATAAGGAATACTCAACGTTTTAGTTTGAATTCACGAGTGTATGGGTTGTCGGAATCTGTAGGAAAGCTAGCGTCAGGAGAAATCTTGTGGGGGGGTGTTGAATAGTGAGCGCGGGGGGGGGGGTGGTGGAGTGTGGGGGGGGGGGGGGGGGGGGTGGTGGGGGTTTGGGGGGGGGGATGGGGGGAAGGGGAAGTAGTGTGCTAAGGGAGGGGGTATAGTATGTTTGGTAGGGTAGTGATTTTTGGGGGTATTAGGTTTTGATTTGTAACGGGTTAGAAGGAAAACAGCTGGGTTACATAACCGCTGTACTAACTAGAGTGCACAGCGTGTGGTCATATCTGCTTCAAGTATGATCTATGTTCTTGTACTAAACTTGTCTGGACTATTGCTAGATATTTGAAGTCCCAGAGAGGTATTTAGTGATCACAGTTTGGACACATACAGGGCGATATAAGTCGGGTCACTCTGTAGATAGCGCTATCACAAGCGCTTCGCAGATTATGCTAGAGGAGCCATTATATTAGGCGAGAGAGAGTTCACAATTTCTGAGACTTCATTTGTGTGGCTCACACATGCTTAAGCTAAGTACGGTATCTGTCAGTTTGATCACTCAGAGCAGGCTTTTCTTCAGACATACAACGGATGATATAAACGACTCACAAAAGGCTATAATGGGACCTGCGAGCTGCCTGCAATAACATGCCTTTTATCACATGATAGAGTGCGATATCGGGTAGTTCTGGACACTCATTATAAGTATACTCAACACTGTGGCTGATCTATCTTTTATTGTAATTTTTAGCTTAAATTAGTTTATATTAGCTTATTGTAACTTTATTTAAAGTCTTGTAATGTTTTTTTAAGTGTTAATGAAATTTATGTTTTTATGTTAAATTTTGTTTTAAAGTTAATGAAGTTTATGTTTTAAAAATGTTTGTTAAGCTCTCTTAAACTCTTGTTCTCTTTACTTAAGCAAAATAAGCTTTTCCATAGCTTATAGTGTTTAAGTTATTTTTACTCAAAAATCACTCAAAAGCTTTAATGGAAGATAAGCCGGATTTGGAAGGGCTTATAAGGTTTTACTAGCTTGTTTTTAACAAGCTAGAGCTTTGTAGATAAGCTCTAAGAGCATTTACTACCCTTGTTTAAGCAAAGGGTTTTGTAAGTTCACTTTTCCATTTTTAGCTTAAAACTGTCTTAGCTTATATAACTGCTTATTTACTGTTTCTATTTGCTTATTAGTGCTTATTATCTCTTAGAAATGCTTAATATTTTTAGTTTATAGATTATAGATCATTAGTTTAAGTTTTAGATAAAATCTGTCTTGTTTAGCTCAAATATGCTTATTCTGTTTGCTTATAGTTAAGTGATTATTGAAGGTTGAAATTTGCTTATTAATGCTTAATATGCTTAGTTTATAATCTATTTTTATAAATCTAAGCTTAAATCAGTTTATTTCAAGTTTAAAATGAAATCAGTTTTGTTAAAGGGGTGTTTGGCTTAGCAGTTTTAACCAAGTGTTAAAATTGCTTGAATGCCTTTTGGCTTTTAAGTAAACTTTGTTAAGCTGTCATTAAGGTTATAAGTTAGTTTATAAAAGTTTTTAAGGTTCAAAACTCAGTATTAAGGTTTTATCTACTTGTGATTTGAATTTGTAAATCATAAGCTTAGTCAAACTGCTTAAATGATTAGATCTTTAAATGTGGCTTTATGGTGTTGTTTTTATGCATGTTTAAGTCTTAAAATGAAGTAGAAACAAGGTTACATAGGTCTGCTATTGTGGTTTGTGTTTCTGTCAAAATCTGTCAAAGTTTATAGTACCAGTTTTAAAAGTTAAAAGTCCCTTTTTAATCTTAATTCTAGGTTAGTTGTTAGTTGTTTTAGGGTTTGAATTTGATAGCATAAGCTATTTGTACTATAAGCTCAATCTGTTTGAGCTTATTTTTTCAGTTTAGCTTTCATTTGCTAGCTTAAAAATAGGGCTGCAGTTTGTCATTTTAGCTTTTATAAAAACTTGAAAAAACCAAAAACATAGGATTTTAAGTGTAATCAGCCCTTTTCATTTGTCATTTTCTAGCTTATTAATGTTCCTAAGTGCTTAAATTTTGCTTCTTCTTATAGGTTGTAGTACTTGCTCTATCTATTTTTAGCTTTTAGACATTAGCTTAATGATCTAGTAGCTTAAAAATTAGCTTAAAGTTGCCTCATTAGATTGTTTTTAGTTTTTTTAGTTAAAAAGCTATTTTGGATTTATGAGCTTATGGCTTATTGGAATTGCTTATTCTGGGTTTAGGTTTGCTTAATAAGTGTGGATTAAGCCTTTAGTAGCTTATTTAGACTAAGTGTGAGCTTATTAAGGTTTATGTGTCAAAACAGTTGAGTGTCAAAGCTTTTAAGCTTTAAAGTGAATCTGCCACCTTTTAAAGCTAATTTCTAGCTTATTTTTAAGTTTTTATAAAAAGTTATTTCACAAAAGTTGCTTATTTCAGCCTTGTTTAACTTTTTCATAAAAAAATTTTGCAAAATAAAAATGTTGGGAGTTGAGGGAAGTCTCAAGGGTTGAACCTGAGACCTAAACTTCACTCAACCAACACCTTAACACCACCACACACTACCAAGTGCCCTAGGGTCTTTTTCGTTCATAGTTTGTTACATTTAACATTTAAACCTTATATTCAGTTTTAGCTTATTAGGCTCTTTAGCTTATTTACAGCTTATTCCAATAAGCTGTTGGACCCACTTTATTTCTCTTAGGATTAGAATAGTTAAAAGTACTTTTCGTGAATTTTTTTAGTTTTTTATAAATTAGTTTAATATTTTTAATAATATTTTTAGATTAAATCAGTTTTTAATTCATAAAAAATTGAATAAAAGCCAGAAAAATATAATTCTTTTTTCTAAAATTATTTTTAATCATTTAGGTCCTTTAAAATTAAATTTTTATTTTTAGGATTAAAATTTGGTAATTTAGGTTTTTAAGGCACGTTTTTAGATTCCCGTTAACATTTTTAGTTTAAATTTTTAATTGCTTTTGTTTTTAGCTTGCCTTTATTTGTTTTTGCATGTTAGTTGTAGAAATAGAATCCAAATCAAATCTTAATCATTCAGTCACGCGATCAAAAACTTAATCACGATTCTTAATTCACGCCTCATTAGGACCACGACCCGAGAAGGTTTTGAATTTTACTTTGGTTAAAAGTAATTTTCTTAAAAACCTTATAGAATACTTACTCTTCTTATTTATTGATCATTTTAGTTATATACTATATATGTATTAAGCAATTCCTATATATATATATATATATATATATATATATATATGTTAGTTAAGTTGTAATCAATGGTTGTGAAGAAATTTGTTAGGATTAAAAATGTAGTGTCTATATGGTAATTACACTAGTTTATGATTAAGTTAAAACACAAGGACTAAAAGTGTAATTAGTCCAAAGAATCCTTGTGTTTAGCCTATAAATACTCCCTTCTAAACAACATTAGAGGAGGAAGCTCATAATTGTAATTTCCATTTTCCTTTTTCCTTTTAATAAAAAAAACCTTTGAAAATGATGAAAACATACTTTGAGTTTCCCCGACCTCACGATATCGTGAATCAAGAAACCTCACAAGTGGTATCAGAGCTGCAGGAGCGATTTGTGATGTTATAGTGCTTATTCGATTCAGCTTATTTCTGCTTATTTGAGCTTATTTCAGTCCAGATTCAGTTCGTGTGTTTTCAGCTTATTCGGTTCAAATTCAGCCAGATTTAGTTTATTCAGTAAGTTATTATAAGTTTACTGTTTATTATGTTCAGATTATTACAGTAGTAGTAGTCTTGTACTTTTTTGTTATGGTTTATATGATCGAGTTTGGCTGCTTACGGTTTTATCGTAAGAACAAATTAGGTCAGATTTGATCATAAGATGTGGTTTAACTGCTAATTTGAGTAAATTCGGAACTGGTAAAAAGCCAAATTTGGAAGTAATTTCAGATCTATCAAATTCGGAAGTCAAACTCGATGTTGACCTCTGTCAAAGGTCAAACTCGATGATTATAACTGCTGAGACTAATTCCGATGACTTTCGAAAATGAAAGGTTAAGACTAAACTGCTACAACAAATACAACATCATCTCTATACCGAATTTGTACCAAAGACAAAATAAACTCAACTGTTACAAATGAATTCACTTTTTCGATTTGTACTTTTGTTATGAAATTTCGATATGTAATTTTGACAAAATAATTTTGAAAAACTGAATTTCGATATCGAAATTGAATTTTGACACCGAGTTACGACTGAGTTAACTCGGTTCTTACCGAGTCAACCCAGTCCAAGCCAAAACAGCCAAAACAACAATAGCCGAAACATATCCTCCTCTACAACATTCAACAAATCCAAGCTAAACCTAATCCCATCCTCCTTCTTCACTACATCAAGACTAAAACCATAACTGAAATGATGAACTAAGATCTCAGTGTATCTCATCGTGTCTGACATTCAAGTTCTGGCCTCACAAGATCAAAGAACACGAGATACACATCATCATCGATCTATGTAGTATTCTTTCACTTCCCGAAAATGAAGAAAGAGTTATAACAATTTTTTTTATTCTCTTTTCTTTGTTTCGTTAGTCAAACACACAAAAACATGAAAAACACACCCTACCTAAGACCGTTAACACGATCTTGAAGTCTTGTCTTTAAAGTTGTGTTATCGATTCGAGCATAAACGAACATACAAGGGTTTTGTGTTTAAGGTGATTGATGAACAAAGAAGGTTTATTATTTGTTGTTTTACTCTTGACAGATTAGAAGAGAGAGGTGATGTGTTATGGTTGTAGAGAACTGTTAAGAGTTATGTGTGTTGGCTAGGTTTGAGATCTCAATGGTGACTGCAATGAAAAGAAAAGAAAAGAGGCGGATAAAATGAGGATTAGGGTTGGTGTGTTTATATGTAAACTATGCTAGAGTTGTGTATAAATTAAAACGTGGGCCTTGTGTGTATATCAGATCTATGGATATTTTTTTGGGGCTTGATTATCCAAAAATGTGTCCTAGTGTGGTTATGGGCCGCTTTTGGATTCTTGGTATAGGCTGAAACTGGACATAGTTTACGGTTTGAAAGTATGGATTGACTTCGACACTTTGGATCTGAATTTTGAACTTAAAATGTTATAAAGCCTAATTTTGAAAGCAATTGTTTCTCGAACACAAAAACATCACTTATTGCTTAAAACGATCCGGATAAAAGATTCACAAAAACCGTTCAAAAGGCTAGTCTCGGGATTTAATCGCAAGAATTAATTACATGGATGATTCGTTATCGTTTATTTGAAGTTGAAGTGGAATTTCTCGGGTGCGTGTACTTATCATATCTTAAAAGTCAGGGTTGGTTAGATGATGACTTTTAAAGATAACTTGTTCGAGCTTATAACCGGTGTTAATGAAAACTTGTCATATCTAGCAATGTGTGATCTATAAACGCAGAAGTTGGTGCTCAATCCGCACATTTTCTATCACTTGAAGGAGTTACGTTGTAGTGCTCAATGTCTCACATAGTTGAGGATTTGTCAAGAGACTTAGGTCTACTTATACTTCAAGGAATTATGTTGTAGTATTCAGTGTAAGTTTGGAGTCTCGTGGATAGCACAAGACATAAGTCGCAAGTTTGTGGTATTCTACTTCAGCATCAAGTTTGTGATACTGCATTCTCTCCATCAGTAATCATTACAAAGAGTCGACAGAATCCGAGGTTGGAAAAGTGACTTCACGCATGATTTTTCTATCGAATATTCGGGCGTACACAGATTATGATTTTTTTCGATGGTCATCGAATGCAATCAGGGGGAAGAAAGGTGTACTTATGATATTCCCTTTCATACTCTTTTGACTATCATCTTTTTTTGGTTGAATATTTCGATAGACTGCATCGATCAGGGGGAAGAAATGTGTGAAGTCTGTGCATGTTCCCCTGAATGGATTGGCTACTAATCCGCAATGAAGAAGTCAGATTTGCTGCTAAGTGTGGTTTACTCTTCTTCTACAAATTTTGTTGCAAGCTTAAACCGTTATAGTTATAAGATTTGTCAACTACGTCAAAGTTTCATATTTGCTTCGAATGGCTGTCTGTTTGGGGGGAAGCAGTTGAACTGCTTAAAGACATGCGGTATGAACTGGGGGGAAGTCCACTCAGTTTATACAGATTACATTGTATTCCCTACAAGTGAAGAACTGATTTAAGCTGAAGTACATGTCGAATACAAAGCAAAATGCAGATATCTTTAGCTATTTGTACTTGTAGGATACATTGTAAGTAATTTCATATGCCACCACATTGGAGGAAGATTGTTAGGATTAAAAATGTGGTGTCTATATGTTAGTTACACTAGTTTAGGCTTAAGTTAAAACACAAGGAATAAAAGTGTAATTAGTCCAAAGTGTCCTTGTGTTTAGCCTATAAATACTCCCCTTTAATCAACATTAGAGGGGGAATCTCATAATTGTAATTTCCATTTTCCTTTTTCCTTTTAATAAAAAAACCTTTGAAAATGATGAAAACATACTTATAGTTTCCCCGACCTCCTGAGATCGTGAATCAAGAAACCTCACAAAATTGTTGTTGTTGTTGTAGATGTACCCAGCTCAATAATGACAATTACTTTCCTTGGAGTTAGAATTGTAGCAGTTGTTGTAGTTGTAGCAGCACTAACCTTTGTACTGGCAGCACTAACTAGTACACTTGGCTCTTCTACAAAATTAGCTTTTACCTTGGGTTTTACACTTTTCAAAGCAGCAAGTGCTTGAGCCAAAGTAACTTCATCAACAGTCAAATTCACATCTTTAGCAGCAACTTCTTGTTCTGCTAACACCTCATCACCAGTCAAAGTGTTCACATCAAACATATTAGCATCATCTTCATCATTAACCAGGGTAATGTCTTCATCAGCATCAATAGAATTTATCCTCCCTTGTTTGGATGCATCCTCACCCAAACTTTCTTCATCTCTAAAGGATTCTACCCTAGTTATAAGACCAACTATGTATAACCTTTTATGCCCATGAGTTCTTGACCTCTTTTTCTTTTCAAGCTTCTTGACCCTCCTCTTTAAACTGACAATCTCTTTAGCTTGTGTGGTCTTTGTCTTCTCCAAATCAAGAACCCTTTGTTGTAAATTGGTACGTAGTTCCATTAATTCCTTTAGTTTCAGTCTAATCTTACCACTTTGTAGTGTGTTACCTCTTGCGAGCAATAGATCATTGGAAAGTTTAGATACATTCTCAAACCTAGTTTGAACAATTGTATCCCCCATGGTTTCTTGGCGCCAAGGACCACTACCTGAACCAGTTCCTGGGGAACTTGGTTCATTAAGTGTTGCCTTGGATAGGGTCTTATCTATGTTACCACTATCTTGCTCTGCTTCTAAGCTAGAAGCAGTAGTGGCAGCCCTCACCAAATTGTCACCCCTCTCCTTATGGACAGCCTTATATGCTACATGTTCAGTAGGACCACTACACTGAGGTATCTGAGTGTCCTTTCTCTTTGGCTTCCTAGGTTTTTGTTTCTTTTAAGGTTGAGGAGATGGTTGAATAATGGTGGGTGTGTGATGGGGATCAGTGGGCATTGTTGAACCTTTACCTATTTCAGCTTGATTTTGCACCACCATTGTTGGAAATAATGGTGTTTTTTTGCCAGAAAAACCTTTTCCTATCATTATCATATTCCTAAATATCTTCTTAGTGTGAGAGGGTGCAATATATATTCAGTTGTGAGTAGGCATCCCTTCAAGTTGCTTATCCAAAAAGACTTGTATAAACCTTGGATATATAAAAAATTTGCCCATGTTATCCAAATTCTTCACCATACTTTCAAAAATGTATTTTGCAAAGTTAAACTTTTGGTTTGTAGCTAAACAGATGATCGTAGATGCCATAGTGCTACTAGACTCATTCCATGCAGTTGTTTTTGAACTTAGACATTGTAAAATCGTATGAATGAGGAATTTCCATTGTTGGGAAAAGAATGCCTTATAGAAAGTGAGTTTTTGTGAAACCTGCTCATACCCCATTAATGCAAGTTGTTCAAAGATAGTAGCATTGGGTAGACAATCAACACCCTCAGCATCTTCTAGTTGAAGATCTCTTCTCGCAGTTGATTCATTTACGATTATCTTCTTCCCATCCATTAGGGCTTATAAGTGTACTTCCCCATTGACAATTTTTACCTTGGCAGTAGCCCAGAATTGTTCAATGCACGAAGTATATATAGTGGGATTGATCGTTAGTGCATATTTTATAGGGTTTGCATTTAGAAAATCCACAATTTGTTCAAACCCTTTACTTTTTGCCGGTTTAGACAAAAACACGACCATGTTAATACTGTATCAAGTAAACTTTTAGATCATTTGCCAGATTGTCTGGTTTTGATGATGGATGATAAAATTGATTGATAAACCCTTAATCAAAGTATTTAGAAAATACCCTCAACAGCTATTTAACTTTCCGCTCCAGCAGTAGTTAACCCAGCATGTATGCAACCCCCATTTTACATATATCAGCGGAAACAGCGGAAGGGTCATTTGGGGTGCTACGTGTTAATACAATAACTCAAGCATAGAAAATGACTCGAAAAGAGACATTTTTAAACACATTCATTCGAAATAAAATTTACATCATAAGTCCCAAACTATTCATAATTAATACAACATTTTTCAAAAGTATTCTTCGAATGATTTTCTTGAAAAAGGCCTTCAAAATATATGTTTCATTAATATCTCCACATATCTCCATCACCGAATTACCTTCAAGGACTTGAGATAAAACATGCTAAAAAGTCAATAATAATGTTGAGTGAATCCATAGAGTTTATATATAAAAACCATAAAAATATGTTAGGGTTCCCAACATCTAATCTCTGAACACAAGTATCTTTTCTCAAAATTTTCAGGATATAACGATGTGGATCAGACAACGTTATAAGGGGGATTATTATAAGCCTCATGAATCAAACGTTACCATATCATAAAAATGCCCACTATACACCCTCGCTATAAGTGTATATTATTCTTTATACAACGCATCCGTAGTGTCATTTTCCCAACACTTGACGATAGCCAGTCGTCACGGATTGGAGGTGGCAGCCTCCAAATAGTACTATTCCATGTATAAGCGTATGCCATTTCCCGGCAATTAACAATTCATGATTTCCGCAGGTCTTTTATCTAGCGAGTTAAGCTAACTTATAATAATAATCAAGGCAACTAGCATACAATCTCCCTTGTGTTCTATTTTAAAAACAAGCATGTTATCTCCCTCGCGGGTTTATAAAACAATTAAAGTGTAAAAATGCGAGGCTATGAACTCACTTAGTGATGTCGGACGAGAATATCGATGAATAAAAACTCCGAAAGTAGGCGCGTCAATCAACCAAGACCTATACAAGTCGTAACGGGTCTTAGGTTTCTAGTCGATAAAAATTTAACGATAAATCATAAATTAAATAAGTATATGTATACATGTAGTTTATATGATGATCATGCTCTTGAAATATAATTATTTCACACTTTAAAGTTTTCTAGGTTTTTAACTTGTTTTATTATTAGCCCATTTTTACTCATATTACTCAAATTTGTCCAAAAAGCCCAATAGGCCCATTTAGCAAGCCCATTAAGTTATTATGTTCATATTATCACTCAAGGACCAGGTCCTAGCCCATTAGTTAGGCCCAAGTGGGTTGGACCTGAAGTCAAGTCCAATAAGTCCTTTTTGGTACATTGGGCCTAGTGGCCCAATAAGGCCTTATGGCTCATTTTGGCTTATATATGACTCTTATTAATAATTTTCGGGTTCTCGAGGTCGGGATATGCTTATTATCAGTATGTTAACCCTTAAAAACTCCCAAGAAGTGGGTCCTACCACCTCGGGTTTTAGTCGTAAAACCGTCTTACCAAATATAGTGTTCGGGTAGTCGTAAATTTTTATATACTTTTATGTTACAAAAGTAGCCGTAATTTATAAACCGTAAATGATATGATGGACATATTTATATCCTTAGTTTCATATTTGAGTGTAAATTACAGATCCAAAACCATTTTTATACTTAATTTAAGTATACTTATACATATGATCAATTTACTACACAAAGGTCAAGTTACAAATTCGGACTGAAATCTCACTTTTACCGTTTTTGACGCCATTTACAAACCGTAAATAGTTGGTTAACCATCCAATTGATTCAGAACCTACATGATTTTATCTAGGTCTCATAGTTTTAACTTTTTAACCAACTCAGTACGTAAATGTGACTTTTTATACCATCTGTACAGCAAGGTCAGAATCCACTAGTTTTAGTATTTTGACCATATCTCACTCAATATTCACTTTCTAGAAATCATCCAATTTGCCACTTGTTCATAAAACAATTATCTACAACCTAGTGTAATCAAATCCATCATCCAACTTACTCAAAATCACGAAACCTACTGTTCATCACAGCCTATAAATTTTATGATCATTTCACTTGTTTAGATGACTATTTTAGCTAGTTTTAAATCTAGATTCATACACACAAATCCCATTTTAATCCTTGATCATCATATATCATGCATGTACATATACACTTGGAAATCAAAAGAAAACATAAGCATAACTCATGAGATTTTTACCACAAGGAATGTGTAGAAAATGATCAAATGATCAACAATAAACAACAAGACTTGATGTAGACTTCAAATCCAAGCTTAGTCTTTACTCCAAAAATATTCATTGCATGTGTGATTTTATTGGATAGATACGTAGGAAATGACGAGAGGATTCGGAAAATATAAGTTGGTCATTGTGCATGTGACGTTTTCCGGCGACACGGCGGTTTCCGGTCACCGGAAAACTTTTCCGGCGGCGGATTCCGGTGTCATGGTGGCCGGCCATAAGAACACACACACTTACACCTTTTTGTTTTGTTAGAAATGAAATGAAATGGAAGGAAATATGTTTATATACTTCCCTATTTTGAGCTTTTGGCAAAAATAGTCCTCCCCTCCTTTCTCTTTTATATTTTTGACACGCCACACTTTTGCTTAAATAAAAACCAACTACCGTGGCTCGGGATTAAACTTTCGAGACCATTTTTATTTCCGTCATCTTTTTCTTGGTTTAAAACATTTAATAAAATGTGTACATTTTAAAACACGAATCCGGCTCAAGACAAGGAACAAAATGACGACATTTAAAAGAAAAAAAATATATGTTTAAAATCTTAAAAAAAATAATAACGAGTCGCGTCGTATATTTTTACGATGCTCGAAACGATTAACGAATGCGCGGTCAAACGTCGACTCGCAAAACGTCAAAAATAAATATTTTAAATTTCCATTCGTAATAAAATACGAAATTATTATTTACGACAAATAAAATTTTAAATGTCGACGTTTGTTTATGAAAACTCACAAAATAAAACGAATGCAACAAAATTATTTCTACGGCATTTTGGAAATATAAACGTCGATGTTTAACGTAGGATTCGCCGGTTCTTTGTAAACGTCGCGTAATTTACAAATGCAAGCCCTAATTCTCCCGGTTAGCCGTGAGTTCATATCTCAACATAAAAATGAAAATTATAATTAATACTCGAGAATAAAATAACGACCTGAAATTGACGGATTGTCACAGCATTTCCCCCTAAAAAGGATCTTCGTCCTCGAAGATCAATTCGTCTTGTCGCCCGTTTCTTATTAAAATCAAAGAGATGAGGATATTTCTTCCACATCTGATCCTCCCATTCCCAAGTCTATTCCGGTCCACGACTCTAGTTCCATCGAACTTTAACTATAGGAATCCGACTTTGCTTAAGTTGTTTCACTTCTCTATCCATGATTTCGATAGGTTCTTCGATGAAATACAACTTCTCGTCGATCCTTATTTCGTCAAGAGGAATAATAAGATCTTCATCCGATAACACTTCTTCAAGTTCGAACATGGAATGTATTATGTATTCCTTGAAGCCCTCGGGGTAATTCCAGTTCATATGCCTCCGAACCTACTCTTGATAAAATATTGAATGGTCCAATATAACGGGGACTTAATTTCCCATGTTTTCCAAATAAAACAACACCTTTCCACGGTGATACTTTCAGCATAACTTTGTTACCCACTTCGAACTCCAAAGGTTTACGTCTCACATCCGCATAACTTTTCTGTCTGCTACGAGCAGCCAATAATCGGTTCTTGATTTGCACAATCATCTCTGTCGTTTCACGAATCATTTCTGGTCCTGTGAGTTGGACATCTCCAATCTCACTCCGGCATACAGGCGATCTACATTTCCTTCCGTATAGAGCTTCAAAAGGTGCGGCCTTAATACTAGCGTGATAACTATTATTGTATGAGAATTCAGCCAAAGGTAAGTGCTTGTCCCAGCCACTACCAAAGTCAATCACGCAAGCACGCAACATGTCTTCCAACGTCTGTATCGTTCTTTCACTCTGACCATCAGTTTCAGGATGGTAAGCAGTGCTCATATCTAAATTTGTCCCCAATGACCTTTGAAGAGATCTCCAAAACCTTGATGCGAAACGAGGGTCTCGGTCCGAAATAATTGACACAGGCACCCCGTGCCTACAAACAATCTCCTTCAAATACAATCGAGTAAGCCTCTCCATTTTATACTTCTCATTCATCAGAATAAAGTGAGCAGATTTAGTTAATCGGTCAACAATGACCCAAATTGAATCATATCCAGATGGTGTTCTTGGAAGCTTTGTAATGAAATCTATTGTATTTCTCTCCCATTTCGAAACAAGAATTTTCGGCTGCTGAAGTAATCCTGACAG